>BJKM01000014.1:1520000-1792500 GCA_015082035.1 Chaenogobius annularis
CGTCCTGCAGAGGTGGATGAATGGCCTCTTTGTTTTATTGGTATTATTTCTGGCAGGCTCAGCACACGCGTCTGCACTGGGCTGACTGAGGGGCTATACCCAGATGGCAACGCTGCTACAACTTATTGTATAACAAACACATCTTTCAGTCTCCCAGCAGCCCACAGCGGTCGCGCTATGGGCTGGGAGCGGGGCCAAATCGTGCTTTACCTCTCACCGCCTGACCTCCTCTGCCTTTGGGCTGCTCTGAACAGGAGCATCCCCAAGACAGGCTGGTTTAGGGTTTAAAGCAGGATACTGTAGTTTGCTGTACTACTGTATTTCACAATTACGTTATTTTCAAAATAAGCACAGATCTCATACTTTTAAATATTATTTTAAAGCTTTTGATCCTATAAAATCAAACCATTTGATTCTGAATCAGAAAACTGTATTGATCCCTGAAGGTAAATTCATTGCAGCCACCTGGCTAAATAGATTACATTTTATCAATTGCTTTCACAGCAAACATTTCAAATCACTTGAATTAAGATTTCTAATATTCCAGTTGCATTGTCTGCCAATGGAAGATAAGTTTTCCGAACTAAAGTGAAATAAGAGCGAATCTGTGCTGCAAGTTAACACTTATTATTAATTTCATTTAAGCCAAAAGCTACCCTATCCCAGATCAAATATTCTCCGTTCAAATTGTCATAAAGTTGTCAGTAGTGCACAGTAACCATTTGTTGCATGGTTTTCAAGACAAACACATTATATCAACAAATCTCACATTAAACTTAAGTGCATAAAACATAAGAAAAGACCTTCAAGAGTTGGTCCTGGTCTTTGTTGAGCGTGAACTATTCTCTCTGGAATTATTTGACATTTCGTCTAATCCACAGATGGACTGATGGTCTAGTACCGGTAGGTTTGAAAACAAAGTCAGACATTGTGAACTTTACTTCCAACAAGAGCCAAAAAAATATGTAATTATACAGCATAATCGTGATGCTTTTTTATTTATTTTTTTGTTTATTTTTATTTTTTTCAATTTAAAAGCAAACTGCAAAGGATTGATTTTGTGCTTGGATGTTAATGTAGCTAACAAAACAATTTCAGCTAGCTAGACTCTTTACGATTAACAATACAACTTCCATTTGCATAGAATATGGTTCATGTTTGATTACATTTAAAACCACAGAATCCACTCACTCCTTGGTCTGTTGTGCACATGTAATCTACAAAATTCTGTTACCATTGAGAAGAGCAGTAAAACGGTTCTCTTCCCTTTTTACTTCTGATGTAATGTTTGTAGTAATGCTGTATTTTACCACTTTTTTTTTTTACACGTTTGCGTCCAGTGTGAACGCCGCACGCCCAGACAGCAGATCCATCATATTTTAATTACCTCTCGCGTGTTGCTTTCAGATGACTAACGACTATTTGGAGTTGAAAGCCTCGGTGGTTCCCTGAGTGCTGCTGGGGCGTGTGATTCTCTACAGTCTGGACCCTGACAGCTGGCACAGGGGAGAGTCAGGAGCAAAAGAGGTAAAAAAACAGTCAATAACAGGAACTCAATCAGCCCGCCTGGTTTCCGGTAAAGCCACGCACTCTGGACTGGTGGCTGTGACAGAAGCTGGCTCGCTGAGTGAAGCCTGGCTACACATCGACCCCCAGTCTGCTCTCACTGTGCAGCGCGGGGCTCATTTGTACCACGCCGCAAAGAGAGCCAGAAATGTGCACGTTAAGAGCCAAAGTAAGTAGAGAGAAAGAGAAATAGAAAGAAAGAGAACTTCCACTCGGGTCAGTGTCGGCCATAGACCAATCTGCACTCATTCCTCAGCTCTCAGAAAGTCATTAAAAATAGAAACCTATGAAAAATGTGAAAACAAAAAACAAAACATGCTTCAATTCTGTTCATTTTGGCTTGCCATTTTAAGTTTTACTAAATTGTTAAATGACGGTGACCAAGGCAAACTTTGACAGCAGATTCAAAAGCAGGTCACTCAAAAACCGTACTTATCTCGATTTGTGTCCACATTTTATTCAAACATATAGCTTATGTTTGTGGAAAATGTGGTTTTGTGAAATCCAACGCATCGCTGTCATTATTTCACAGTAGGTAATAGGTAGTATAGTTTCTTGCTTATACTGCAGCGATGTGGGCAGAGTGACTTTTCTCTCCGCTTCTGTCAGCAACTCCTTCATGTTTAGTCTGTACGTCATTGTCCATCAGCTCACTGCACTGCACAAATATCACAAATATACTTCTTTTTTTCTCTCGTTTCAAGGATTTAGGAGAGCTACATTTCTACAACCAAAAAGATCCTACTGTATTTTTGAAGAAAACCCAGTCATTTCTTGCCTTTAAAAGCAAAACCATCCAAAGTCAGTGGGTCGCTTGGTTTCCACAAAATACAAATGTTTCTTTTGATAATGCTAGACTCTTGTTGGGTGATAATATGCTTTAAAAAATGGCAGAGGTAGCTAAGCTTCAGCAGATAACAAATAATGGACTAATGAAAAGCTACGGCTTCCACTAGAGACTAAAATAATAACTCACAAGAAATGATCAGTATATCTGACCTAGTGCTGAATAGGGCCGTTCAATTAGATGCTTTTTTTATTAGTATAAAATGTTTGTATAGAAATTAGGATTCTTTTCAACCAATATGTATTAATAGTATATTTAAAACAGCCAAAGTGCGGAAAAAACATCAAGCAGAGCAATAAAAACTGCATTTACTATAGAATAAAACAAGAACGTGCAATTACAAATAAAACAAGAGTGATCATTTCACATCACGTCAACAAGTCCAGGAGCATTACCATTTCAGAAAAGACTGGGATATGAACTGCTAAACTAATTCAAGAACTCATTAGTAAAATCTAAAGGAATAGTAGTTACATGATCTTTTGTTGTTTACAGAGGGCATTCTCTTACTTAAATAATTGCATCCTACAACCAACTCAGAGAAAAATATCTACCTGTCTAAATGTTTTTTTTTAATTGTAATTTGATTTTTCTGTTTTGAATCAAGCCTCATTTCACAGTGTACATTTTTAAACATGTTTCAACATTAACACAAGAATCACAGGCATTTCAGAATATGTTGAAAATGTTTTCTGTTCTTTTCAGAGATTATATTATTCCAAATAATTACATTTTTGCTCATTTGTTATTGCTATATTTGCTATTAACAATGAATAATCTTGCAGTTGTAAATGACTAGGCACGATTCTTTATCTCCCCCTTCTTGATGCCCTACTAGCGCACCCTTCTGGCTAATATCCTTCTCTACATCTACTTACATTTCAATACCAAGCCAATAGTTCCCTTTAATCAGTCCCAGATGAAAGTTATTGCACGGGCCGTTCCGTGTTAACAGATATCAGTTGTGGCCTTTACACTGCCCCCTCTGACTCCTCTGGTTCTCACACTCTCTCTGCCCCTCCGCGTTCCCAACCGCCCGGACTAATTGAATAACTCGCGACCCCATGGACCGCCTCTCTGTGGGATTAGGATATGATCTCCAAAAAACGCTCCTCGGAGGGTAAACACAGCCAATTTAGAGCCATTTCATGCTCAGTGCAGCAGTGAACTAAAGGCCACACAAAGAGAAAGTAATTCATGGAGTCTTGCATTGGCTGTAGACTTCAAGATCTGCTATTTCTCTTATGAAATGTTTCTGTTTTCGTTCATTCTTTCATTTGGCCATTTGCCTCCCACTGTGCACGGCGCAGACCATAAATTAGCAAAGGAATTGAGAGTAATTTGCTTTACACATCTGAGCTCCACATGTGTACGGAACGGCATAAATTACAGACAATTAAAATGCATTCATATTACAGGGGCGTACTTATTAGTTCTAAAGTATGAATAACATCATGACCTAGCTTTCACCTCTCGCTTTGATCAGAAAGTCCAGAAAATAATCAGTGATATCTTTGTGAGTCAGATTTCTCTAAATAAAATTTTCTAAAGATAAAGGTGTAATTTGCATACATGAGCAACTGATGATCCAGTTTTTGTAGAAAGTTAGAAATGTGTGCATGAACAGCTACGGTTGCTTTGGAGGACTCTTTGTTATTTCAACCATTTTCAACCACTAGACAGCCCACCCCAACAATAAACAACTGTCAGGGACCAAACTCGCACAACATAAGTGCAGCAGCTCTCTACCAATACCAAGCAGCATAAACTTAAATTTAAAGTTTTTTGCTTATAGATATAGATGTCAAATCCTCTCTACTTTCAGCATTAACAGTAAAAAATGTAATTGTTCACTGTAAGATGCAAATTTCTATCACAAAAATGTGATTAAATTCATTTCAATAAATATTTGAAGGGGACATATTATGCCATATCAACTTTAATGACCTTGTTACAACTGTGTTTCCTCATCATTAGTTTACTCAAAGTTGTATTTTGCTTGATTCCTGCATGCTCAGAAAATTCCTGTTTTAACCCTACCCCCTTATCCCCGCCCACATCCCTGGACTTAGTTGTGATTATTTGAAAAATTAAGATTCTTAGTGAAACTTGTCGGAGTCTAAAATTTCACGTTTCAAAAATAAAAACATGTAAATACAAATTTTAATTACCTCTGTAAAAACGAGCAGAGGTCAGGGGGATCGATTCCCAGCTGGTGCAGGGCCTTTCTGTGTGGAGTTTGCGTGTTCTACTTGTGTCTGCCTAGATTTCCTCCAGGTACTCCGGTTTCCCTTACCACTAAAAACATGTGTATGAATGAGAGTGAATGCGGGACAATGTATGAAAATTAGCTCACGGCTAATCCGGCGTGTTTACATCATGTGTTTTGTGTATGTTCATTAACATGCACTGTCCCAATCCAATACATTTGAATTTTAATTAAATTACAGTGAAATGTCACTATGAAGAGGCGGAACTTATCAGTTCTGCAGTTTTGAATAGGAAGTCAATGGACCTAAGCCGCTTTGGATCAATATTGTGGTTTACAATTAACAAAATGTAAAATGATGATCTACTTACGTTATAGTTGAACTGAAAAAGCATGCTTTATGCCATATTGTGCAACATTTCTGGTGGAAGTGTTTGGAATTGCTTTTATATTTTACATGCACAGTAATTAAAAACAAACAAAAAAGAAAAGTATGCAACCATATAAAATAAAAAAAACAATTTTATGATCATCTGTGGACAAGGTCAATTTAACTTTTACAATAAAACAAGTCATTGCCTTATTTGTAATACAGACTTAAACCTTAAACACTTTCCTTCCAGCTATCTGTTTGAATTGTGGCTTCCGCCGATGAAGGTTAGAACTCTAGTAAAAAGTAGCATGCTATTAGCTCATCAAACCTGCCAAAGTTGCTGTCATAATAGGAGCAGGAGAGATATATTAGATGCCCATATATTTCCTGGTGGAACTGCAGTCCGACTGTGCGTTCCCCCTGGCACATTTAGCACAGAGACAAAACCCAGATGACTGCTCCAGAATCTATCCAAACACAGACTAAGTACACTGCTTTGGATGTGGATTCCCAAGGAAAATAATGAAAAAGCCACTGGTGGAAAAAATTTGTTTCGGTCAGGACAATTCAATTGAGAAGAGACGCTCGGAGCTGTCGCGGGCGGCCCAGGGAGATCATATTAAAGCTAACAATAAAGACGGGTAAAGAAATTATTATATTAAAAGATTAGGAATTATTTTGCTAAGAAACGTGGATGTCTCTTAGTAGCATTTTGTATTTTTTATTTGTTGACATTAATGGATGTAGATCGATGAGTGAAATAAGAGTAAAAAGGAATTTGTGGAAACTACTGCTCAAGTAAGAGTGAGAGGGACATAACTGATTCATTATTTTAATGTAATGTACGGGTAATAGAAAGGACAAAACATGAAATAATGCACACAATCTGGTATTTTCAAATGATAGACTACAAAAATGAGAAAAATCAATTAATCATAAAGCATTTGTTGACGTAAAAAGAGTATTGATAAGTTAAACTGAAGTAAGTATACTGTTGTAAAATATAATATTCATGTCGAAATAAAAGTATGATGTCTGAAAACTACTTCTAGTTTGTTTACAGACTGCACACCAACACACTCGGAAAAGTACTACAAAAAAAACAACGCCTCCGAGAAGTACAATTGTATTAAGATGTTACTCCAGTATGTTCTCACCCAGATGAATGTATTATTTTACTTTGTCACGTACAGTGGTTGAAAATATTATCAGAATGTTGGATATTTTTTTGCACAACTTACAAAGTCCTGTCACAATAATGACAATATCAAATTATTGTTCACTAAATAATAGTTTGGACAATATTTTGGGGGGCTCAATATTCATTGTGTGTCCTTGCACTAGTGGGATTTTTTGTTTATTATTTTTTGTAGTTCGAATACGAGGGTCAAAGTAACATAACCATAGTCAGAGCCACTTTCCGCTCTCCCTGCGGCATGTTTATTTAATGTAGTAATTGTTAATATTTATTTAGATTTTGTATTACGTTTCTATTCACCTGCTGCTACTTGAACTGTGCGTTGCAACACAAAGGTTCTCTTATCTTCTGTGACAAATTATAGATGCTAATAACTAAATGTTTTCTGTGATTCTACAGCTTTTGGGTTATCGTGCCACTGACAAAAAGTAGTTTAAATATTATCATATATTGTGGTATTTTGATGAAGTAATGCCCTTCAGAATTTGTTACAGAGCAAAGATACGTGAACCATGTAATTAGAGCTATTGGGACACAAAATATGGTATGTAATTTATTCCATTCAACAACGACACTAAACTTGAGCTACTTGGTTACATTTTGGTTTAATATCATGTCATTGATCGATTGTGTTGTACATAATTTGATCTCTTCTCATCTTGCCGTAGTAGTTGGTCAAGCGACAAACAATTATCAGAACTAACACTGTAAAGATAACACAAACAATAATTGAACAGTACATTTAAAATTCCTCCGTGACTTTACCCCCTTTCCCTTTCCCTCTGCTCTTCTTCCCAGCCTCGCGCTCTCTCTCCAGTCTTGACAGCAGGACTTGCAAATCCTGCTCGTGATTCCACCTCATCTGTCTTTATCACGAGAGACACTTGGAGCCACAGATGGTGCAGTAGCCCATTTAGTGCCGGGTTTCACTCCTCGGCCGATCCTGAAGTTTGGCCCGCAGACACGTTTCGTAAGAGCAGTCGGCGCAGGTAAATCGCTTTTCAGCCTGTCGTCACGAATAGGCCCGTATTATTGGAAACAGGCGTCGTGTATAACATGTGGATATTGGCTACAGTCGGTTCAGTCTTGGTACTCTTCGGGCATTGGTGCATTCCACATTTCTGTACGAGTTTGCTTTACACCTCGATCTGACAGGTAGTGGAGCTTATATATTCACCATTACCAAATAGAAATTTAAAAATAAGTGGAGTACGGAGTGGTGCATTGTAAATATATATTTCAACCGAGGGCATTTTGACTTCCACTGCCAGTATCCTTCTTCTTATATTGGTCAGACAGTCACAATACAAACAGGTGAAAACATATATATCATAACATAAAATTTACTTTAAAACAAACAAGTGCAAACTAAATCTTTTCATGCATATGCACAGCTAAACAGAACTGTTTTAAGACTAGATCTGAACATTGTGCTAGGCCTGTCTCACATCCTCAGGAAGACTGTTCAAGATTTTAGCTGCATAAAACTGAAACGCAGATTCCCCATGTTTAGTCCTGACTCTGGGCACCAGCAGGAGGCCGGTCCCTGAGGTCCTCAGAGTCCGAGATGGTTCATATGGAACTAACATGTCCGAGATGTACTTTGGTGCTAGGCCATGGAGAGACTTGTATACAAGCAGAGCTGCTTTAAAGTCTATTCTCTGAGCCTGAAGCCAGTGCAGAGACCTGAGCACAGGACTAATGTGATCGTACTTCATAGTTCTAGTCAGGACACGATTGGTGTAAAAGTAGATAATTGTGAGCTTGCCCCAATATAAAAGCAACCTTGGGGAAAGTCTGTAGTAAATTAAATACTGCATGTTCTGGTAATGTAACAGAATTATCATGTTGTTTTGGTACATTGGCTAAATCTGAATCTAAATTTGAATCTTTAAAGTTTCACAATGTAACGTTTCTGGTGGGGGATCTGCCACATGCTTTTCATCATCATCGCTGTTCCAAAGTATGGCATTAAACATATCTATCTTGCATTTATTCAATACAGGTGTAATTATCACTCTTTGAAAAGCATGCGTTCTTATGTGAGCAGAATGCCATACCATGGAACATTCTAGGCAAAACAACGACATCCCAATGGAGACAAACAGCCAGACAGTGTGTATGTTGCATTCTCGTATTTCTGGTAACATTGTACTGTCAATAGTCATGGATTTATTTAAACCACTGATATTATAAAGCTCTATTTGTGGTTGGCATGTGGAAGCTATGCAATACACCCCCCGTCACCATTTTATTGCAGTAATTCCACCACACAAAGACCCGGTATTAAAAAGTTGACAACATGAATGCGGTATCAAGTTGACAGTAACAAATATGCTCCATTGAAATAGGATTCTTATTGGAGATCATGTTTGTTTTTGTGGTTCGAATGCGTCTGGAGAAGTTTGGCCCCTGGGAGCTTTTTTATTTGGCCGAAAATCCAAAAAGTTTAGACGTCCATGTCAGACTCGGGACTAGGTCAACATACACTGTAAAACATAAGCATCTGGCAAATATTTACCATCAGCTAGCAAAACCTCGGCAGATGAATGCAGACATATCCAGGAAATAGGGTGATATATATTCGAGTTGGAGATTAGGTTGAATTCAAAATAAGCATTGTTAAGTCTTGTATTTACTGGGCTAGTGTGTGAGATCGGAATCTTTGGGTTTTAAACGGCTTTCCTCTTCCTTTGTCCGCTTGGAACTCTGCTGACTTATCATTCTCACCCTCCAGGCCATGCCACCTCCGAGCCAGTCCAGAGTCCAGACCACCAAGGCCCCGGAACCCGCCTTCTCACTGCCCTCGCCATGGGAACCGCTCCGGAGTGGGTGGGGCAACCTGCTGACCAAAGGTATGATTAAGCACGGGCAGGCTTTGACATTGAGAATATATTTGGGAATTTCTGGTGCTCCGTGCGGTTTTTGCGACCTCTCGTAAATTGATATTTTTTTGGGGTGGAGAATTTTAGATTTTACGACCACGAAACCATTAGAAGTAGGGATGTTCTCGTCGAGCTTAAAATATGAGCCGTTCCTCCTTGCAGTTTCTATAGTTACATCTTAGTCCAGTGTTGGCAGGAGTTTTCCATACCATTGAACTTAAATTTCCTTCCATTGCCGTGAAGGTAATCGGAGATGTTATTTTTGACACTTTGAGAAGCTGGAGGCTGTTCAACTTGGACTAATAACAATAATGGTGCTGGCAGGTCTTTCCACAGCCTCTCCTGCGCCCTGCTGGACAAGTAGGGAAGCGCGCCCCTCCTGGCATCTGATTTATGTTGCAGGCCGCAGAAGTTGACCGCAGTACGCTGAAATTTGACGTCTATATTCGCATGGGTGGTCCGATAGCTGAACTTAGTCACAGTGCATTTC
Source organism: Chaenogobius annularis (assembly GCA_015082035.1). Classification (NCBI taxonomy): domain Eukaryota; kingdom Metazoa; phylum Chordata; class Actinopteri; order Gobiiformes; family Gobiidae; genus Chaenogobius; species Chaenogobius annularis. The sequence continues at coordinate 1,529,569 of BJKM01000014.1, forward strand.
AGTGTAAAAAGGGGAAAATTTGAGGATTGAAAAAGAATGATGCTTATTTCAGTCTGTCAGAGTTCCATCAAAACACACTTGCCCAGCAAAAATGTATTTTCAGTGTCTAATCCTACCAGATTATTATGGATTTAACAGTTTTGTTCAAATGGGTGTGCATAAGTGTACATCTAAATAATGAATTAGATGTAAAATTGACATCTAAACTTTGGGGCTGTAGTCTTAAGTCAATTAATTAGTGCATGGAGTCTTTGCTAACTTTTTTTTTTTTTTTTAAGATAATTTTTTTTTTTTTTTTTTTCTTTTTATATATATATATATATAACAATTTATCTGCAAAAACAAGTAGATTTGCTCGAGTTTTAGGAGTGACTGAAGAGCTGAATCTGCCTTTTCACTTATTTTGATGCTGTTTTTATCTGGTAACATTGTTGTTTTTGCACGAGAGCCCCTTTCTTTTAGTCAATTCATCCATGTTCAACAGAGCATGGTCGATCAAGATTTTTGTATACAGAAGTTGTCTATGACCAAAAAATATACAGTAAATGACCAAAGAATAGAGCAGTTTTCAAAATCCTGACCCGTACATATAAAGTTGGTCTTCTTCTGTATTGGGGGTTTCGCTGGTGCCGCTTCAGCTCAAACTACTCGTTTCTGCTGAGCTGCTGGAAAACGGTTGTTTCATCAAGACACAGTGGTGTATTTTCTCTTATGGTAATGTTCTGAACTACAAGAGGTTAGAACGGTCTTTGCTCTCTGGTCTATGAGAGATATTTTTGATTCAGTGGCAGTATTTTATTTTTTTTACAAAAAAAAAAAAAAAAAAAAAACTACAGATTACATTAATCAGTATACTAGGGTGACGACTTCAAGTTGTAGAACATTTGGGAAATTTAGGCTCATGCATAGTAGTAACTGTAACCCTAACACCAAATATGATTTTCATTATCAATCATAATGCACAGAGAGAGATTGGATTAGCAACAGGTACCAACAGATTACAACCCTGAAAGCCGTTGCACCCAAAAAGGCTTGATTTCTTAGTGAAAAAGTTGGACATTCTCTGCATTCGTGGAACGAGGGCTTAAAAGTTGAGCAGGAGGTGGTCACACTAATAATACATTACATTCTCTCCTCTTACCGTTACTTACAATACAACGGAACACGTAGACGCAGCATATACTTTATTAAAAGTACACTGCGTAACTTTTCTGGTGGTGTGGTGCATCTTATTCCCTCCATGGTGGTGTTATTGCCTTGCCGGTAATGTTCCACACTATGACATTAATTGTATTCATCTTCATGGAGACAAGGTCACAGGTTACAGGTCAGATCTGTTCACAGTACAAAATAATGCATGTTTTTTTTTTAGGTTTAATAATCAGATGTGCTAGACTTTATATTTAATGCCATACTGTGGAACATCTTCATCTTTAAGTATAAGTAAGTATTTAAGTTCTAAACACCACACAGTACTCGAAAACAGTTTACTTACCTCATGTGTAGATAAATAGTAAAGTAAGAGGTCACAGTGTCTTTTCGAAGGAAATATTTTGGCTCCATTTAATAATTTTTTTGTAAATTCACTGCCTCTGACCAAATTTGTAGTTTTCCCACAGAACAAAGGCAGATTGCGCTTTAAGATTCTCCAAAAGTCCCGAGCTCAAACAAAAGCTGGAACAGTGATTTTTGCTGCAAAGAGCAGTGCATTGTGGGTCAGCGCTGTGGGTGTTTTTGTAAAGGTTTTAAAAGGGTGACAGCTCAGGATACGCGCGGACCATTGTTGTTTACTGCGAGTGGTACCTCAGCGCTACAACTTCCTCCTCTCCCACCAACCCGCCTGCCCACACACAGACACACAAATATGGTCAGGAGGCAAACAGTTAAAGAAGAATAAGAAGAATAAGAATAAGAATAAGAATAAGAATAATAACAACAACAACAACGTAATGCAGGTTTTAGGAATAATTCTAAAAGGAAGAATGATTTTAAGATTGTTCAACTTGCTGTAGTAACACAATTAAATCTTGCACTGTGTGTACATGTACTGATATTTGCTGCTAAATTGCAATATTGTGTAAACCCTTTAAAAATAGGAATTCATGGTGAAACATTGTTGTTTTTTCTTGAAAACTTTAAATGTACTCACTCTACCATATATTAACCAGATCAAAAAACAATAATTGATGTAGCAAAAATAGCCAGGTGTTTCAAATAAGGTAAAAATAAGTAGAATAGAATAATAATGTACAAGTAGAATAGAATAAAAATAAGTAAGAAATATAAATATGTATATATATATATATATATATATGTGTGTGTGTGTGTGTGTGTGTGTGTATGTATATATATATATATATATATATATATGTGTGTGTGTGTGTGTGTGTGTGTAAGCAACACCTACATGCACATCCAGCAAGACACAGACAGAGGCAATAGACAAACATTCAGAACGTACAGCTTAGTAAAAGACTCAACATGAACTGTAGAAATCACAACCATTAACTAATGATGTAAAAAAGTGAAGTGAAAAAGTTTTAATTAATCTAATGTTATATTTTTAATGCTAAATCTCTTTACATCCCAACATAAACAAATCACTACTAACCAAAAGTAAGAGTGACTTGCGATGTACCTGGTGCATGTTTTACAGTGGCCGTCATTAACCTGCCTGTCCCGGTCTCATAAATCGTGTTGTTTAGCAGCAGGAACACAGCCATCATCCTCGAATAGACGCAGCAGTAAATCTTCTCCTGCCAAGTGAGCGCTTTGTGTGGTCAAGTCTTCCTGTTTCCCCTGTCCAAGACTGTTAAGCAAGAAGCGTCAAACAAGGCCCAAAAATGCTAAAGATTTGTGAGATAAGTTTTATGGAAAAATAAGTCGCATTCCACGTAATTTAGCACGGGTGGGCAGGGGTTGGACTAGACATGAGAATTTGGTCCACGAGAAGGAGATATGACGAGATGTTTTTAATCATAATTTTTGAATATATAATAACACGCACACAATTTTGGCCTTACATTTTTAATTGGATTTTGCTGTCATTATAGTGCTGCTTTTTGGAACTACAGCTTCTAAAGAGGTGTATTTTTTTGTTCCATCCAAACATGTCTCACTGGATTATTTTCATGTCTGCACATTATTGTCTTGTGACACGAGATCTTGTCCCATCACTACTATTGATCCATCTGTTTTTTGTGTTTTTTTTTTTACATCTAATCACTCTTTGATTCTTGTATGGACATTGAAAAGTATCAAGATTCCATGTACAAGATGCATCACACTGGTATATAGTTGTCAGGTAAACAAATATATATTTTTTTAATTCAAATTAAATAATCATTTTACATTTTATTCATTGTAAACTCCAATATTGACCCAAAATGGATTATCATTTTCAAATAATCACAGCTAAAAGCCGCAATTTGTCCATCCATCCATCCATTTTCTACCGCTTGTTCCCGTTAGGGGTCGCGGGTGACTGGAGCCTATCCCAGTGCCTTTGGGCCTTAGGCGGGGTACACCCTGGACAGTGGCCAACTTGCTGCAGGGCTAACACAGAGACATAGACACACAGACAATCATTCACTCTCACTCTCATTCACTAGGGCCAATTTACAGTTGCCAATTTACCTAACACATGCATGTCTTTGGACGGTGGGAGGAAGCCGGAGAACCCGGAGAGAACCCACGGCGGGTAACACGGGGAGGACATGCAGACTCCACCCAGAGAAATCATGTGATGTAATGTTCGCCCAGGAATCGAACCCATGATTTCCTTTTTGGGAGGCGAGAGCTCTAACCGCTCTGCCACCGTGCACCCCGCCGCAATTTGTGTTAAACAAAAACTGATATTTTCTGAGCGCAAGTCTCAAATGCAGGACAATACAAGATCACTCAAACATGCATGAATTAATCAATCAATCAAAACACAACTTTGTGTAAACTAATTTGGTAATTGTCAACACTACACACTCAAACAGCTCATTCAGAAACAGCTGTGTTTTTTTGTGATAGCAGTAATCCTTGTTTTTGTGGCGCCTCGATGCCCTCTACAGGTCATTTTCCACTCTATTCTACTTTTAGACTTTATATTGTAGCAAGTATTTCTTCAAATCCACGTCGACCATTAAACTTCGCAGCCTATTTCAAATCTGCGCACCACTCCTGTCCCATTACTGCTCTTTGAGAAGCTCTGCCCTCACACACCTCACTGATATGCTTGAGCTCGTGGGAAACATCTCACACTGCAGTAGGAGGAGCCTAGGGGCTGCCTTTGGGTGCCGCGGCCGTGTGTTTTTGTTGGCGGCCCGGCCTGTTTTTTGGGAGAAGGGAGAGACAGAGAACATGTTAAGGGTCCAGTCCAGTCCTCCGCGGTCATCGATCACTCGGCGCGGCGCGGGAGGGACGCTCACAGTGGGTGGGAATGAGGAGTCATGGTGTAAGACGTACAGTGTGATGTTAAGAATGCATCCAGCGGTGAGATATGGATGTTATGCAAGCATCGGTTTAACAGCCGCAGTGACGCTGAATGTGTGTTATCTTTATGAGGATTTAAGGTCCAGAAACGTCACAGAACATGCATGGGGAAAATGTAGAATAAAAAAAGGATTATCTACTTTTTAAATTATTTCAAAATATTAATCTTGAATTGAGTATTTTTGACAAATTATTTTTCAAGCAGTCATAGCTAAATAATGTGTTTTTTAATGTTAAAAACAACCCCTGATGCTCTCAATTCAGTAAAATTTCTGATACAGATCAAGATCCTTTCTAAAATCGTTCAAGGTCTATCCAAAAGTAGCTTTTCACGACCAAGCTTAGGGAAGAGTTTTGAGAGGCTTGTCAAAATTGTTAAGTGCAATACAAATGTAAGACATTATCATGTAGCAATATAACAAAAACTTAAATATTATGTTATTGTTTTGTCAGAAGTCTCCCAATATTACTGTGGACTTACGCAATAAATCGAAATACAAGTTCCTTTGCTCAAATGTATTGTTTTTGTTGCAGCAACAGTTAAAAACAGAAGGAACTACATAGACCATGATGTTTTGCTCAGTGCAGACAATATTTTAGCAGTTTTACATTTTAAGTCTTTGGAATAAGACAATAATGATTCGTAAACTGAGATACCTATTGTGATAATAAAAATGTGGATATCATTACATATCTATTACTGTGTTGCCCCTTCAATAAAAAAATCATAGACGTTCTGGTTTTTGTTTTGTTTGGATTGATTCGAATACATAACTTAAGCATATAGACCTCAAACAGACAACCTGGCACCATGTTCACCTTTTTCTGCCTTTTCTACCTGTGTAGTGTGTTTGGATGAATGTGGGAGTAGTTCCAATAAACCATGACAGAGCTCAAAGTCATGGGCCGATGTTTGCGTGGTTCGGGGTCAGGCAGGAGTTCATTTGTCTGGTTGGAAATGTGCTAAAATATGCACACTCGCGTCCATGTTAACGCCAATGCTTAGCTCCATTTAGTCTCCCCAGTAAAGACTCCTGCGCGATCCAGAGCATAAAACATCCACACACCCAGGCGTGATGGATGACGGCTCTCCCAGCGCAGAGGCCTCTCAGCGGGGACGGCAGACGGAACAGAGATCCCCCATGGTCCTCGGGGGTGAGCCAAAGGGATGGGTAAATACTGGGGCAGTGGAAGGGTCGGGCTGAGCAGCAGTAGGGCCCGACATGGACATATAAGTGGGCCGAGCAGATGAGTTGACAGCAGGGGAACCTCCAACATCATTAATGACATTAAAGACAGCCATTTGATCAGTGTCAGAGCTGCAGAGCATAAACACTGAACACAGCATGGAGCTATGTTCTCCTCTCATCTGGAAATCGATCTGAAGATGTGTGGGGAGAATTCATCTGAAATGTTCAGTTGTGTTAGTAACATCAGTATAATGTCTTTATATGGATTTTAACACAAATGAGATAATTAAAAATAAGTAATAAATACCCTTTTCAATTCATTTTGATAAGTTCAAAGGGGCATATAGCTTAAAAAAATACCTTGAAAAACATTCTTAAGCTTAGTTTATACTTATGCCTGTACATTCTACATGAAACTGAGACAAACAGGGTCAAGCAGAGAAAACTTCAGCTGTATGTGCAGTAAGTCTGTGCGGTAATGCTGCAGACAGTAGAATGTTGCCTTTAGTGACAAATGTTCTTGTGTCAGATACATTTACAAAGAAACTTTCTTTCACGTTGTCATTATGGTATATTGTTTGTGATGTCCTGTAGGCAATGCAATAACATTTCTATGGAGACAAGAAGTAAAGAATTATTGTAAGTCAGCCCTTATTAAAAGGGCCTTGAAATAAAGTGTACATAAATATTAAGGAAACACATTTATCAAAATACGGTTTGATTGATTTTAACAATAGCTTTACTTACATGATAAAAAAAACTAGCCAAATAGTCCTTGTCCTTGTAACCATACCTGTTTGCTTAGGGATAAGAAAAGCTTTCTTAGACTTCATGCTTTTTCTATTTCTATGTATGTCTATGAACTGACTACCAAAGTATGAGTGCAATGATTTTTTTTAAATGTGTATATTTTCTCCACTAGATGTCACCAAAATGGTCCTGTCCCAGGTACAACAGTAACCCATACGGAAGGAAGAGCCCTGTAAAACCATTATAGCTTCTTATTGGCAGCATACATCTACATTGTTAAAAACAAATCATTCTCTCAGCATGCTGCCATCACTGAACATGGTTACCATTAACTGAACATAAAGTGCTCTCCTAAATCAGAACCACCTGCTTCAGCCGGAGTACCTCTGCTCTGTGGACCTCCCAGAAATGGCAAGAGCGCGCCTCCTGTTTGCACAAACCATCTCTGGACCTCCAACTCTATATCAACATCTTCAGCTTGGAGCTTGATATTTTTAATTATGCTCAGGAAACTCAACTTACAAAGGACACTTTCTTAGAGGAGCTGCAGGAGGCTGTGAGAAAGTCCACTCTTTTCTCCTCTCTGACACTTTAGAGTTCTAATGGCGCCTGTGGGTGGTATGAGTATCAGCTAACACACTGCATCTCTGAAATTGGTTCACTCCTCCTGACCTTCCCAAAAGGCACCTGAAAACAAAACATAAACTGTGTTACAAACTGGTGTCAGTCTCATTTTTACTTAAAGATCAATAAGTTCAAAGCCCTGTGACCTTTAATTAGATGTTAAGATACCTGCATTGAATGATTTCTTTTGTGCCTGGTAAGGCAGTCGAAAGGTCTGGGGCCAGACACAGCGCATTAGACAATCGTTAAATTTTGAGACGTTTCAACACTGACACTTATTTGTAGCATGCGTCTCTCAGGAGCAGAAGACATCTCCTTTCAAATGTCTTCTAAATGTATGGCCATACCAACTTGCCAATGCCAATCTCACCAGATCTTGGAAGCAATAGGGATGGGCCGGGTTAGCACTTGGATGGGGGGACCGCTAGAATGCCAGTTGCCCTGGCAAGACACTTCACCCACCTTGCCTCCAGTGTTCTTGTAGATTGGTGTGTGAAAGAGACTGTTTGTGAGAATGAATACAGGACAGAACAGATGAAAATTAGCCCACACTACACCCTGGCGTGTTTACAGCATGTATATTATGTATTTTCATTAACATGCACTGTGCTCACCAAAACAAAATCCTTCAAAACTAAATCTTTAACTTCTTTTACCTCAGATTTACTCATTGATTCTGCAGGAATCTGTGTCGTTTCTCAGTCTTTTTGTTTGTGTTCCTTTTTACTTTTAAGTCACCATGTTTGTTTGACACGAACGAACCATGTGTTTGATTGGTTAATCAGTCTGCCAGTCATGACCATCGGATTTGTGGAAACCGTTAGTTACGCCTTTGTAAAATAAAACCAGTAAAACCATGTGACCTTGGGTGTCCAACTTTATTGCCTTGACTATTGTTATCTATACAGCTCGGGATTGTGTCGTCACACCTCAAAAAATGTCCAGTTTGTCTAATATTAATCCACTTACAATTTTAAGACGCTAAATGCTAAACGTAGATTCAAAAGCATTCTGATACAACAGTGTGACAAATGTTGGCCTTCATTCTTATCGCCTTGTATTTATTAATTCTAATGGGTTTGACTGGCCAGGCAATATAAATGTACCAGCAGTGACCCAGTATTGCGTTTTTGCTTATGCATCTCTATGGTTGTTGGGCACATCTGACCAGTAATGTAAAGTTTTTGATGTTCAACCCTTAGCTTTATTATTCATTTTGTTTGTTTATTCAGGAAAGCATTAATAGGTTTTGGGTTCACTGCATGTCTTTGGCATGAACCCTTTTGTTTTCCATTTTATCTTTTCATCTGTTTCATGTTTCTGTAGTTTAGAGTATTGTAGCTGTAGCTTCTGTAGTTTAGAGTATTATAGCATTAGTGAATTAGTAGAGAAAGTTATATATTAAAGCGGCAAGCGGCATCTCATGGCCCTCACTGTATTTGTAAGGCTCTTTTGAATTGCATGCTTCTGTGCATTGGCATGGGAAATTAACACAACTCACAGTGAAGGCCATAACGTTTATACCCAACAATTTCAAATCACTCCTGAAGATGACTCTCACCAAATTTTAGGTTGGTCAGGCTAACGCGCTAGGAGGTGTTTGTAAAAGTGTAAAGTGCTCAATTTCAGATTGTGATTTTCCCATTGGGATAACATTGGAGGTGTCTGTCATCGCAACGGCTACGCCGTAAAAAATATGGCATAGGTCCTATTGGCCTGTGGCATGGGCTCTCGAGTACAGCTTGATGTTTTTAGTGTTTTTGGAGGACAAGAAATTTTTTTCAAAGCAGGAGTAAGTATGCATGGCCTTCGGCATGGGCTTTTTTACTAATTATTGCCAGGGGCGATTGGGTGATCGCCACTGCAATCGCCACAGGCGACGGGGTACAGAACATGCACGCTTTGCGCCTTTGGCAGTGTTACAGAATCAACCCAGTGGCATTGGAAGTGTTATGAGTAGCATCCTTTAATGTTAATGGCATGTTGAACCCAATCAAATGATCAAAAATATTAACAAAAATGAGAAAAGAAAAAATAGAAATGCTAACTGTTGGAGAAACTGTGGCAGCCAGGAGGCAAACCACCATCATGTGGGACTGTCCTGTTGCTTTTTTGTACATTTTACATTCTCAGGAACCTTTTTTAGAGAATTTTGCACATGAATGTCGTAAAACAAGAAAATAAAATAGCAATTAATGGCAATATCTGCAACCAAACTAAACATTGTATTTGCCTTGTACCTGAGTTAGAGGGTAGTCGGAATGTGTGAGACAAAAGCTTAGGGAACAGGACAGAGCTTGGGAGCCACTGACCTAGATGGCAATTTTAGGGAATTTTTAGTTAAGAAGCCCAGACATGACAACTGCTCATGGTAAATTTCTATCTTAGCAAAAACGATTGTGGACTATCTCTAGACTCTTCTACTTCCAACATTTTGTTTCTACCATTTTCCTCAGCCCATGGGAACTTGTCATATAGTCTTTTACTTGCGTCTATTCTGTGTAACATTAGCAAAGATGAAGACATGTCAGTAGGCTTGTTTCCAGTTAGCGCCTTAGCTCCGGTGGTCTCTAACTGACAGGCCCTATTTGTTATCTTTAGGCCCAATAAGTCCATCTGGTTTTGGTTTGGCTCGTCCGTGCGCTCCCTGGAGATGTGGAGGTGCGGCCAGGGCTTTCTACTCCACTTAATTGAATTTCTCACCATCATAGCTCCGCTCTGGTCCTGGGAGTGAACAGAATATAGCTTCCATCCCTGAGGCTCGGCTAAAACGCAGAAAACTCAAATCAGCTGTTTGGGCATGTTCACACTATTAGCATGTTTCCATTCCTGTGTTTGGAATGGAAGAATGTCTGAACTCGACGTGAACCGCCGCAGACATGAAACCTTCTTGCATCTGATGAAATGATGTGTGAAAATAAACAAATAGCAGACTAAATCGAGCTGTTAGCCGTGATCGGAAAATTCACACCGTTTAGAGCAGCGGGCTATTATCTGTTTTGAAAGTTTTATTTAATCTTAAACGCATGCACAGCCCATTAATATATATATATATATATATATATATATATATATATATATATATATATATATATATATATATATATAAACTCTCTGTATGAATAATGTCTAAACCATACCAATTATTTATAACCATATAGTGGACATAGGCTGGTTGACATACAGTGGTGGATTTTAAAAAACTTATTAAAGGCAGGTGTGTGTGTGTGTGTGTGTTTAATGCAATATTGTGGAAAATACTGGAAGATAGCATCTCCATGATGCTATCTCATGTTGATGTGACAAGCAGGTGACGGATGGACCCTCCTTAAAATATGTTTTTTAACAATTGAATTATAATTTTGATATTTTTAGGCCTATTTTACTTTTATTTGTTTTTAGTTTATCTGAAGTATGAATGATGGTTCAATACATACAAGAAAAAATAGACACATAGAATAGAAATAGTAAGCACTTTTTCTCATCATTCTGTGTAATGGATAAACTGTGTTATGGATGTTTCCGTTAAAAACATCATGCATTACCCATAGCCCATGTATTTGATAATTATAAGAAAGTATTTTTATGAATTACTTTGTAAGGGTTTTGGTTGCCCATTGCCTTGCCAAAAGTTCGAATTCATCTGTCTAACATTTTGTCCTAGCCGAAATTTGTGTGCTATTTATTCATTTATTTTTCAAGTTGATGTAAGCAGACTGTTGGAGGAGATTCAGGAGTGTTACTGGTTCTATCGAACCCAGTTCCCCTGCTCTACCATTGCGTCACTTTCTTAACCTTGCCTACCATGCCCTCTGCTCCTTTCTCCTTCACGACACGCTCCAGACGTTCCTTGTCTCTTGAGACTCTTGGCCTTGCACCTGAACCTTCTGGGACAGCTCTTCCTTCTTCTTGAGGGTTGTATCTAGATGGATTTTGGTGGTTTGTGGAGGCCTTTCTCTGTCCATGGCCCTGGTGTAGGTACTGAGTTTGTCATCTGGTGTAGCTCTTCTTTTATTTTGGCCCTTGCAGTGACCTTGTTTATTTTCTCTTTATTATGTTGTTTGTTTTTTGATAGATCGAGCAGTGAAACAGCAGCCCCCCCAAAAAAGGTATATCATTAACATTTCAGTTGTAAATAGTTTTTTTGTTTTTTATTTTTTGTTTCATTACAATTTTGCAGCTTCTAATTTTTCTACAATTGGTGCTTACATGATTTCCCTCATTCATCTTCCCTGACATTGTTCATACCATCACATAAATCAAATTGAAATCATTTTGACCTATAATTGCAAATTGTCCTGCCAGTCCATACAATTCCACATCTAACTACTACATGGAAATTACATGAATTGCTAGGTTCTGCTACATTCCTGGTTATTTCCAAATCCAGTCTACACTTATCCCAGACTAACCTCTGTGTCAAATAAGACCTTAATGTCTCTGTATGGGCAGAACATTCACACAACGAACTTATACTTATGGAAATGTTGCATTTCATATTAGCCATGACAAGCCTGCATGATTTAAAGTGAGGATTATTCTTCATTGTCCGTGCCCTTCACGTGACCTTGATAAAATCCCCTTAATTTCAGTGAACATCCCACACACAAAGTTTATTTGGTCAGGTGGACGGACTGTATCACACTGGGCTCCCTCCGAAACTGCGCGCTGGCCTTTCATCTTCTGCTCACATGTGTTTGTAGGCCCAGGGTTAAACAGGGCCTAGAGCTCAGAACAGGGGATTCTCCAGGAAAATATTTGTGGACAATGTCTGGGAGCAAAGAGTCTGAGGCTTCTGTGCACTTTGGGACAATGTAATGACTTGACTTTGATGGTGGTCGAGATTGGAACTTTTTTCATTACAAACATGTGCTCAATGTAAATTGACCAGTTAAAAAACTCTGGTGTAACTAACTTTTATTTTTAGTTTACAAGTGACATCTGTTTCTGTTACTGTACAGCATACAGTGCACTGCATGTGGAATGTAGCCTTACTGAGAACTGCCAGCTTACATTATTTTGATGGGCCAAATCCATATTAATAGAATAATTCTATTTTATGTGAAATGCCTATTCTACATGTTCACTAATTACTTAGAAACCTAGTAGTGCCGTAAATACTACTCTTGGACAAAGAGAATTTTTCACAGGTGCTTCTGGGTAATGTATCATTTTGAGTAACAGGGTACATTCGTGTGTTGTTTTTGTGAAAGAAAAGGCTGGGAACATTCATATTTAAGACATTTTATGTCAGTGTACACACTTCAAAGACACATGCTAAACATGTTAACACAGTGACAAGATTTCATTTCCACATAGTCCTAACACAGACGCTCACCATTATAAGCAGTATTATAAGAAAGCAGACAGGCTATAGGTAGGTTGTGTACTTCTAAACCTTCACAGAAGGCACTTAAACATTTGTGGAAACAGCATCTACATGAAAATAAATAATCAAATCCTAATGAAGCATACAGTACAGGTTTACAAAAGATATAAAAGTGAATACTGTGTCACATTTCATTAAACATGCAGCTAGTAGATATCTGTGATAAGACATGTTTTTGAGAATGTACTTGAGGACAACGCAGGACTACGGTAGCTGGACGACATTCATTACATAATCATTATAAAGTGCACATGCTACATTTATGACACCAAGCACATTAATATAACTGTCCTTTTCCTACACATGACGCAGGATGACGCTTAAAGCCTTTTTATGACAGACCATTACATGGGTTATTAGACAATCACTTCATTTTGTCACATTTCTCACCACTTTTTAGCTTTCTTCTGTTATCTTTGAGCAAAAATGAACAGCCCTATGGGAGTACATACTTTGAGATTTATGCAGGCATATTATTGTAAAATGAATAGCAGCGTGCAGAAATGTAAGACCACACACAAAAGCCTTTTACAGTGGATGATCAAATCTGATGTGATATACGGGGACATGAACTAAGGGATAGCAATTGAACTTTTACAAATAGAGCACCTATTCTATAAAAGCCCAATTTGGCATACACATTAAATACTACAAGCACATGTCACAGATGCACAGATTGAATTGTGGGTGATAACGTGGACAGGAGGGTTGGTCCGAGTAGCCACAGTACGGTTCAGACCAGTGTCCAGTTCTGAAGCACAAATAAAAATATTGTTTATGTGCTGTGGTCTATGTCGCCTCCTGGTGGCTGAAACAATAATACCAACTTCAACTATTCAAATCAGGCACACAAGATGATCGCCGCGATTTGCACAATCTTTTCTGTGGAATAAATCATAATAGAGAATATAATAGCATTAAAAACAAGTCAATTTGCTGTTTATTTTCACTGAGACATACTTTTGTATGAAGGTCATGGTGGAACCCTGGGTCAGAGAGCCAGGGATGTCTCAAAGATTCACCAGCCGACATTCTCCAACTGCCCAATACAAAAGTTAAGTGAACATTTTTGGTCATTTGGTTTTGACATATCAAAGCACAGAGCTAGTACCTCTTGTTGACAATGAGAAGCCTGGAGATGAAGTCTTTGGCTTGTTGTGTAGTGTCCGCAAACTCCTGCTCCTCAAAGCTCCACCGACAGGCCAGGATGTTGTTCAGAGTCTCATTATCTGTGTCGCCGAGGAAGGGGCAGAGGCCGCTCAGACTGCAGGGACATATCTATAAGCATTACTGTTTAATGCACTGTATATGTTCATGTTGGATAACTCACAGCATGTAGGTGATGACGCCCAGGCTCCACATGTCCGTGTTGAATGACACAAAGTCGTAGTTTATCACTTCTGGAGCCAGAAACTCTGGCGTGCCAAAGTTCACTTGTAGTTTCTCCCTTGGTTTATATCTGTTCATAGACATTTATAAATACCGTAGTAATGATATTATCATTGTTATGAAAGTACAATACTGTTATACTACTATAAGTTGTTCTTTTTTGGCAAATGTTGAGTACATCTTTAAAGTTAGCAAAAGGGGAAAAAAGCTTTATTACCATGTTTATCTAGCTACAAAATAAGGTAGGTAGTAAGATCTATTTAATCAAAATCAATGGCAAGTATTGCGGCGTAACAATCACTTACATCCTTGCCAGCCCAAAGTCAATGATTTTGACTTTATTCGTCACTCTGCTGACACACAAGATGTTCTCTGGCTACAATTCACAAAAGCACAGCATTAACAAAGTGGATGTTGTTAAAGCGAGGTTTATCTACACAGATGCTATTGAAGTCACCTTCAGGTCCAGGTGCAGGACGTACATCTTGTGCATGTGCTGCAGACCCTCACAGATCTGCCTGATGAACACCACTGCATCCAGCTCAGTCAGCTTATAGTTCTCATCAATGATCCTGTCAAACAGCTCTCCTCCGCTAACGCTGGGGTGAAAAAAAAAAGAAAAACATCACGTCAAACAAGTGGAATGCAATGTGAATGAATTGATACTGGTATTATGAATTTAATTAAATTAGAAGATTGTAGAAAAGAGAACATTCACTACAGAATAGCTTAGGTTAGATAAAAGCGCTCATAAAAGGCATGCCTATTTCTATTGTATTACCAGATTCAATACAACATAATATCTAAGATCCTGATTTGTAATGTTCTCATTCAAATATATTAAGTGAAGTTCTAAAAAAAATAAAGAGGTAAATGAAATATAAAAAGGTGCATACTATTCAAGTACTAGGATGATGTCATTCCTTGACTCATAAGCTGCATAGAGCTGGATGAGGTTGGCATGGTCCAGATTATTCATGACCTGGATTTCATTCTTCACCACCTCCTACCAAAGACACACACACAGACACACGGACAGAGGGACATCAGAGGGACATCCGGGGGACATCCGGGACATGAGGGCGCACAGACAGACAGGGTGACAGGTGCGACAGACAAATATGAACGCACAACAAGACAAAAGGCAAGCACATATGTCAGCTGTTCTCTCCTAACAGACAATGCATCTGCGACTAGGTCAAGTATTTGTCACCTCAGGGACAAGTATTCATGGCCTTCTGTTTCTAGTCAGTGGCCTTGTGGTGGGCTAGTGTGTACTCTAGCAAATAGTCCCTGCTTTTTATATCATGCGGCCTGTCTCCCATTCAGATCATATAAATAGGAAAATCATGCTGTACCTTTTCTTTCACACTCTTGGCTTTGATGACCTTTGCCGCAAAAGTGAGTCCGGAGGAGTTCTCGACACACTTGTGCACTTGGCCAAAACGACCTCTAAAAAGAAGAAGGAAATGGTTACTTTTTATAAATTTGATTTGTTTATTTATTTAAAGGCACAATATTCAAAGTATTAATTATTCTGCAATAAAATCACCCAGTGCAAATACGACGTTAAGTCCGCCATTGAGTTATTATAATGTATTTATTTTTTCCTGTTCCTTGTCACCAGGAATGAGCTTAATATATTCAACCATAGCCAAGAATGTTTATAAATATTTCAGTTGTGTGCGGTGACTTTTATTGATGGGCAAGAAGACTTGGGTGTTCATCAATATTTAGGTTTTTTTTGCACGCAAAAGTGAAAAAAATTATAACGTGCACTCTAAACCCGCTCTCTTACGTGAAGGACAAACGTCTATCCTACTGAGTTAAACTACCTTACCTGTTTACTCTGGAATGATTGAATAGTGTCACTTAACCGATCAATTCATTACACAATGTAGCGCTCTATGCTGTTATAATACTGCCTGTATGTCTAACTAACGTCTAATCATTAGAAACTTGTCTTACACACCAAGACTTGTTTCTAAAAGCTAGCTTTTAAGTCAGTTTGTTGAAACTTGGCGCTGCCGTTGCTTCGCTTCTACAAACATCCAAGATTTCCACACAGGTTTATTCAGCGTGGTTTGAGGCTGTGTGGTCCTCAGAGCCCATGCTCAGGCCTATAACAGCCCCAGAGGCCCCTAATGAACGGGCCTCTGAACACGCTCACAGAATGAAAAGGGGCAGTTGCTTGTTGATACACTTAGCCAAGTTCCTTGGCGCTGAAGCAAATTCCTAGTTTGTGAATTGTTCAACGACAATGGCAATAAAACCGATTCTGATTCTCTGGAAAGAAGAACCCAGCTTCCTGCAGTATTGCTCAGCGGCCTGTAGAGGTCACTAAAATACACCGTGACTTTAGCCAAACTGCCAGCCAATATGAGTAAAAGTGCGTACTCAAGTAAATGTAACTGAGTACTACTCACCTCTATTACTCCCTGAGCACATGTCACTGGGCGCCACATTTACAGTGGAGCACATGACCATTTAACGACCCCACTTGACCGCTCCTAGATGTCCACAGCTGACATTACCGCATTGAGGTTTGATTGAATATGTTTTTTCCCCATGGTAAACTGATTTGTGTGAACACTCTGCATAATCAGTAATTTCATTAAATGTGAGCCGGCCCACTGTCTGCTCTTTGAAGAAGTGAATTAACACTTAGTGATTAGCTACCATCTGGCACTGGAGATACAGTTGCACATACCGTTCAGTCCTGCGGCAAAAATAACCACCATGACTCGAAAGTTATGAACCGAGGGTGAGGGCAGAGGAGGGGACTCACGCAATTAAACCTTCCCTGGAACTGACAAATATTTCCTCACTGGCTTTGATCCTGAGTCAATGAACGGGCAACAAATATTAAGTGGTATTTTATGTGACTCTGAATTTTGATATTTTTTGAATATTATAGAAGTGTTTTTTACCAAGAGATAAACACTGAGATTCAGAAGCGCCTGAAGGAGGCTGGTTTGAGCTGTTTAAGACCAATGTAAGACCAAATTACATTTTCCCACTAATTAAACTTTCTGTTATTTAACCTCATTTCAAATAAACAGCAGCAGAGGCGATGCACAGTCCTCCATAAACCAATTTATATTTGTTTTGGTTCACAACTGATCTACATCTGTCACCAAAAGATAACATTATTTATCTTTTTTACAATTTTAACACATGGCTGAGAAAAAGTAAATAAACGTTTTTAGGGCTAGTAACTGTAATCTCATGACTCAATTTGAAATTGTAGCTTTTTACATTACTGCTTTACTAAAAGTAATTACAGTAATCCCTTACTTTGTTTCTAGTTACTCCCCAGTATGGTTTAAAACACACACGGGGGTATGGGCACCTTTTAACAAGACAGTGACCCCTGTCAGAGCAGCCCTCAGACAATGACAGTCTCTGTAGGTATCTCTGTTACGAGCTACACTACACACTACTTACCACCGCATAGATTGAGTTCCTTTGTCAAAAATACATACAGCGCCTCTCATTTGTTTGATCTACAGAGTGCTCACCCGCCCAGCACTTCTTGCCAGTTGATGGTGTAGAAGTTGCTGATCTGGTTGGGTTTAGCCGACACAACGCGGTGGTTGAATGGCGCTGCAGGAGGAGGAGTTGTGTCTGGAGATCAGAAAAAATGTCTGGAGATCAGAATTTTTTTTTAAAAGAAATAATGTGTTCAGTTTTAGATACACTACATTCTATAGGACTGCTTGTTTAATAGAGCTGATTGTAGCCAAATAACATGCAAATCTTTTAGGGTGGTAGGATAAACCACATTTTCACTAATATTTAGAGCTCGATTTATTTATTTTTCCAATGCCAATACCGATCTATTAGAATCCAGAGCAGCTGGATATTTTTGGGATATTTTTTGGGCTGATATGTAGGATCGATTTAGCTAATTTTTGCCAAAAATATACCGTATTTTCCGCACTATAAGGCGCACTTAAAAACATTTATTTTTCTCAAAAAATGACAGTGCGCCTTATAACCCAGAGCGCCTTATATATGGATTAATTCTGGTTGTACTTACTGATCTCGAACCGATTTTATGTGGTACACTGTGCTCAAAAATCCGTCAAAATGTTTTATCAACACTTTGGTAAACTACAAAACCGCACCACTTCCAGCATTACGGTTACCGTAGCGAGGAGCGTCGCGGAGTAATACTGTGCTTCACCATAACATTACAGTGTGTGTATAAGGAATTTGAAGGATTTGTGGACGAGGAATAAACTGAAAAAGTGTTGTATTATGTTTTATTTTACGTGATATAGTGTTAACTGAACAATTTTGAGTTATTGTGAATACGCCAACGTTTAATTTAGCGGTATCTGACTGTTTTTTTTTTAACGTGTTGTACCTGAGCCATTTTGAGTTACTGTGAATACGCCAACGTTTGATTTAGCGGTATCTGACTGTGTTTTTTTACGTGTTATACCTGAGCCATTTTGAGTTACTGTACTGTGAATACGCTAACGTTTGATTTAGCGGTATCTGACTGTGTTTTTTTACGTGTTATACCTGAGCCATTTTGAGTTACTGTACTGTGAATACGCTAACGTTTGATTTAGCGGTATCTGACTGTGTTTTTTTACGTGTTATACCTGAGCCATTTTGAGTTACTGTGAATACGCTAACGTTTGATTTAGCAGTATCTGACTGTGTTTTTTTACGTGTTATACCTGAGCCATTTTGAGTTGCCGTACTATGAATACGCTAACGTTTGATTCACCGGTATCTGACTGTGTTTTTTTACGTGTTATACCTGAGCCATTTTGAGTTACTGTGAATACGCTAACGTTTGATTTAACGGTATCTGACTCTGTTTTTTACGTGTTATTACCTGAGCCATTTTGAGTTACTGTGAATACGCTAACGTTTGATTTAGCGGTATCTGACTGTGTTTTTTTACGTGTTATACCTGAGCCATTTTGAGTTACTGTGAATACGCTAACGTTTGATTTAGCAGTATCTGACTGTGTTTTTTTACGTGTTATACCTGAGCCATTTTGAGTTACTGTGAATACGCTAACGTTTGATTTAGCAGTATCTGACTGTGTTTTTTTACGTGTTATACCTGAGCCATTTTGAGTTGCCGTACTGTGAATACGCTAACGTTTGATTCACCGGTATCTGACCGTGTTTTTTTACGTGTTATACCTGAGCCATTTTGAGTTACTGTGAATATGCTAACGTTTGTTTTAGCGTATCAGACTGTGTCAGAACGTGTTTCCATTGAACAAGGTTGGGACTGTTTTGTTTAGCTTAATGCGCCTTATCGTCCGGTGCGCCTTATATATGGACAAAGTTCAAAAATAGACCATTCATTGACAGTGCGCCTTACAATCCAGAGCGCCTTATAGTGCAGAAAATACGGTATGTTTTGAAATGTCAACTAACTTAATTATTGTCTTAACTTTTCACTGCAAAAATAAAAGTATAAATCAATTCATGGGTTTCAGTCATGTGACTTATTTGTGGTCACCTCCATTTTGAAGACGTCACCACATGCTGTTTCCTATCTCCACTGTTAGATAGTCATGAAAAACTGCACATATAATGTAATTAAAAATGAAAAGGTTTTGGCTGACACTTAAAAGCAGTAACAACTTGCCACAACAAACTTTTGCGGACATTTACATCAAAGTTTCCTCGTCCACAAGCCCTCTGCACTGGACAAACCCTCAAAGCTTTCAAGAGCACGGACTTTGTGTGCAGGTGAGTGACTGTCTGAGCCTAAAATATAACACTCAGAAAGTTTGGAATCAGGCTTGTTAAAACTGTCTGCAAGTAAGCTAATGTTTATTAGTGTAGCCACGCAATAAGATGTAAACTAGCTTTAGCCAGCTGATAATTACCTTAAACAAACAGCTCAGCCTCAGTCTGGATTTATTTCTGTAAATCAACTGATCCCTCCTGATCACAGTAATCTAATTCTAGTGACAATTGCAGCCTTTGGAATGTTACAGAAGAGAAATCCTTCCTTTTGAGACTTTTTGTCTACATTACCCACAGTGAGCATGCGGTTTTTGTCCTCAAGATGGCAGTAATAACAAGTGTGTCATGTCACTTTGGACCCATGAATAGAAATCATTTGTAGACATCCACAACCTTGTTTTACTGCTAACTGATAAGGGAGCAGTAGATAATTACATTTTGTGCAAAGCCATTGTTGTATTTAAGTGATAAAACAACGCTTTATTTCTTTCCCTTAAGTAGTGGGTCAGCCCAAACAAAATAATGACCTATGCTGGAGATGAAACCCTAAAAAGTACAAATATTAGCTTGACATACTGTATTGCTGAACTAATATATTTGTCTGCCTCTACTAATACAAATGATTAAATTATGTGAATAATAATTTTGCCTATCGGTTTAGCTTAGCTTAGTAGCACAGTTTGCTTAATTGTCTGCAAATACTACATTCGAACAATTAGATGCTAGAACTAATGATCAGGATAGTATTGGAGTATATATTTGTGGATTTTTATTTTGTATGACTATTATTTAATACCAAATGTTGTCCTATTGCCCTACATCTGAGAGTGGGAAATCATTACATTCTATCGTCTATCATTAGCCCTATAGTGGATAACCACTTTGTAGTATAGTTGAATAAATACAGTTATAATTTGCAAAAAATTCAGTAACACAGACCGATAAAGAATCTCTCTGTGTGCTCGTCAGCCACACTGTGTTCCTCTGGCTCGCGGAAGTTGCTCCTCTCCTCCTCCACTCTCTGCTTCAGGTCCAGAGTGATCTCCACCCCGTCCACCTTGAACACGGCCCAGCCCTCGGACGCCATGTTGTGCTCATGTCTCGCCTCTGTCTCCTCCTCTTCCTCCGCTGTGACCTGCTCCTCTGCAGTCGTTTTCTGGTCCGATTCTGGCACTATTGATTGTAGCAAACTTGTGTCGTCTGCAGCGCTGAAACGAGAAGAAGTGTTTTGAAGCTGGACAATTGACTCACAGCACATTTCTATCTGCGGGTTTGAGAGTTGGAGGAGGTGTGCATGGAAAGGGAAGTCTGGGTCTCCATGCGCAGTCTGCTGCCTCCGTAACCCAGCCCCGGATAAAGAGGGAAAAAATGGATGTTTGAGAGAGGTGAAAAGTTGGGACTGATGACATAGCAATTAACAATTCAAAACTAAATATTGAATGGTCAAAAGTCCTCAAAATGGCATTCAAAACAGTGAACCGAAATGAAATATAATTCATCTACAGTTAGGCATTTTACTTTTTTACTTTGTATTATTTATATTTTTTTATGATGGTTATTGATGGTTAGATTTATTATCTAATACATTACCTGACCAATAGACCAATTTCACAAAAACATTATTTTTAATATTAAGAACATATATAAATTAGCTATTGTTGCTTGTGATATTCTTACTATACTATTATTCTTCCCAAAAAATGTTACAGTATATTCCCTAATCTTTTTACTACTGTAACATCACTATTAATATAAAACACAGATTATTGCTTACATGAAATCAAAAAACAATTTTGTTCTATACAATACTATGTGGGATATGTATTCAATGACTAGAAAAATGATCAGTTCTGTACCTGGTGGATGGTTCTTCAGTGCACTCTTCACACGTCTTCTCCTCCGCAGATACTTCTTCCTTCTCCTCTTCCTCCTCCTCCTGGTGCTGCTCAGTGGCCTTCTCCTCATGCTTCTCCTCATGCTTCTCCTCTTGCTCCTCCTCATGCTCCTCCTTAGGCCTCTCTGGCTCAGGCGTCTGCTTCAGTTTGGAGTCGTCGGGCAGGTAGTAGACCACAGTGGACACATCATCTACTGCTGGTGCTGGACTTTCAGTACTTGACTTTTCAGTGTTCTCTCGATTCAGTTTTTGCACCTCTTCTAACAGCAGAGCCTGCTTCTTTAGGGAAATGTCTAAGAGAAGGCAGGAAAATCTTGATATTAGCATACATATCTGATTTCTTAAATAACGATTGGAGGCGATAAGGCACCTGTTTCTGGTGGCCTGGTTTTCTTCTGTGCTTTGGGGCTTTTGGGAGTCAGAGATGGTTTCTCTGCCCCTTCTTTGTTTTTGTGATCTTTTAGCTGGAAAGCAAACAAAATATGACATTAGCAGAAAGTAGGGATGACTTACATTATAGCAGTGGTTTTCAACCTGGGGGTTGAGACCCCACACTTGATCGCAAAGTGACTTCAGGGGGGCTCCAGAAAATGTGGGGAAATATTGCATCTAAGAGGTTTACTCCACTCAAATAATTAAGTCATAATTATTGGCCTATACATTTACAAGATATATTTAATAATCCTTTAATCGAATAAAATATTCCAATTGGAGATAAACTGATATATATTGGTTGGGCGGTGCTTGTACTTATTAGCATATCGGCTGTGGCCCTTAACGCTCCAGCACAGGCTGATATCTGCTCTTTTATGGGTTTGGGTGAATTCATAGTACTTTTAAATTACATAATTTGGGAAAAAATATCTAAATCAGCCCTACATATTGGTTAAAAAATATTGGCAGAACTTTTCGGCCATCGCTTTATCTAGATTCTAAACTGTCCGTGTCAGCAAACCCATAGGTTCATAGGTTGAGAACCACTGCATTATTGTATTTTGTGGGCTTAATCTTTGTACTTATTTTGAAGACGATATCTTAAACATAAAATCTTCTCAATATTTTTTGTTTTTCAACCAAATGAGAAAGATTCATTTATTTAGAATGAAATAACAATGCAACACTTGATTTGTCTGGTTCTCAAATTGAAAATGAAAACTTACCCATGCCCAGTCAGCTATAAATCCACCTTATTTCAAAATGTAATAGATATAGATAGACAAACATTAAACTCACACAATTAGCCTGAAGCAACATACAAAACAGATCCACATAGAACACGGATGAAGATGGGGGTGGATACAGAAAACGTACAAAGAATCCACATTTGCGTGAGGCGAGGAAATGCTTTGGTCCATGGAGCTTTGTCTTGTGAGAGGGCTGTGCACCGCTGCGCTCACAAACAGCTTTTATGTCCTCAGTCTCTTTACTGGCTTTATTAGAGGTAGTTTTCTGTTACAGAGACAAGATGGCAATGCTTAGTAGGGTTATACACAAGATGGCACTCAGGATGAAATAAACAACATGGATGACACTTAGATGAACATAAATTGAAATTGAAAAGTTGTTAAAAAATATAGTTGACGAAATATGATGATTTTTAGTACTTATTTACTGCTCTCTTCAATAATGAGTTTTGCTGCCACGACTTTTTCTTTACTGAAACACTTCAAATGCCTTCAATGAAACTGTTTAATATAACTACATTTGGAGTAATTACTTCAAAAACAACACAATTAAACAAGAAAACAACTAAGTGTATAAAAAGATACAGAAGGGAAAATGATTGTATTGATAGTTGGTCAATAAACATTAAGTACATCAGGAATTAATTCTAAGTAGACAAGACATACATGCTTGATAGAACAGACACAAAGAGAAGACAGTGTACAAAGCATGTACAAGTGACATGTTAGCTTGTTTATTGCATGCACAGACTGGCTGCTACAATGGCATGCCTTTAATCATTCACTGTAGATTGACAGACGGCGGCAGCGCTTGTGAATTTATAGCTTATCGCTTTCTACCCTGAGCTGAGGAATGCACCGCTGACCCTGAGTGGAAAATATTACAGGCGAGCTTCGGCCGTTGTTCGAATTTCACCACTGAGGAAGTCTTACTAAACACTGTGATCAGACGGCCATGGAAAATGTGTCCTTGCCTTGTTGGGGGCTGTTATGAGCTAAACGGGGAATGATATTTTGGGTGCAGTGTTTCCCCAGTAACAACAGTGACTTGGTACAGGAGCATCTTGCACCTCTAGCGGCGGCATGGACTCTGACGGCAAGGCACATTCCCTGTAATGTGAGGCACACGCAAGCTCTCAGTATTAGGCAAGCTGTTGAGTATTCAGATTTAAGCCTATAAAATATGAGCCTGGAGAGGTACAATTAAGACATACTTGGAGCGGCCTATCCGTCAACTGTCTTTAAATTGACCATGATGTGCTGCCTGGTGATCGAGTGGTTAACCCCTTGTGCTCTGAACGTCAGTTTCTCACATATGCTGACTCAGTCCTCTCCCTGCAGCTCACACTGAGTTCTAAATCCCAACTCTTCCAGTGGACACTTCATATGGACATACTGTACACTGTGACTGATTGTTGAAGATTGTTTTCCGATACAAGTACATTTCTAGGGCATATTTTATGAAGCTCAAGAGTTGCCACATCATTTGATTTAGCACATTTTACAGCAGGTGCTTTTCTGGTCTCAGTCACTATGACTATGGCTAGAGTATTATTCCGACATGTTTGTACCCTCTGGTCAGAACATACAGTTCTCTAGTTTACTATGCTCTTTTAATGGGATTTTGTCCATTGGAATTCTAAATAAGACCCAATGCATTCTTTTTGGAGTCTGGTTGTCTTACAGGTTTTCCTGTACTGTAGCTTGTCCTCTTTTTATTGTGTCATTCTTAGGAATGGTGCTACTCTTACCACGGCAAAAATAGCCATCCATAAACTTTATTTGGCCTCCAGCAGACAATGCTGCCAAGGCTGCTTTGATTTAAAGCCCCAGTAAAAGTTTGTACTTAACTGCACATTTTATGGGCATCGTCCAAATGCGTGAATGGTTTTATTTATGTATTATGACTGATCTCATGCCAGGAGGTGTGTCTTAATTAGCAAAGTGTGACATGACTATACTTTTCCTCCCTCTCTGCCAGTTTTTGCGATTATTTCAATGCTGCCTTTAGACAGACCCTGGCCTGACGTAAAGGTTGTTATGTGGCGCTTGGCATGGGAGGCGTGGCCGGAGACACTAAAGCACTTTATCTGCAGCGTTGCGTAAGGGAAAGATGTTCGCCGCACACTGTTCACCTCCACCTCAGTGTGTGACGTTACGTCATGTCACTTGGTTATCAGGTTCTCATGCTTGGGTCACCCTGGAGTGGACACTTGAATGTAGTCTCTGCAGCCAGTTCATGATAATAAACATATTTGTGTAAGTCACAGGCTTAGCATTGAGGCGACACAAAGCCACAAAGTTGACTCGTAAACATTTATGAATACTCTTCAGGCTTCTTTTAACCCTGGTTCTTATCTTGATTTAGTCCTGTTTATAGTGTGTTTAATCTGGGAATCAGCCATGGACTACACTAGTGCCACTGCCTGTGTTATGACAAGGATGCAGTCTAAACATTTAGCATTTGACCATGAGCCAGAGACACATTTTCTCATCATGGTCAATTATTTTGTATTGTTTCATTTTTAAAAGATTGTTGTTAAGTAGGCTTTATTACACAGGAAAGACAGCGTGAAATGGTGGATGAGAGAGAGGACATGCAGTACATTGTTGGGGTCGGGATGTGAACTCACGACACTTCGGCCGGCAGCACTAGGAGCCTGACGTGTGCTGTGCCTTAAAGCCTTCAAAACCACAAGCCTCTGCCCAAAACAGCATTCAGTGGGACTGCTCACATTTCACCTGACCCCACACCCTGCCTCTGGTTCTCACTGTGCCTCGGAGGCAGCCATTTTACATTTGGGAGTATATAAAATGGATATATGGTGACTACATGAGTGGATTTAATTTCCAGTATATCTGTAACAAATAAAATCCCCCAGCCTTAATGACCTTAGTTTCCATGAACATGTTGGAATAACCATGCTATGTTATTTAGCCCTAGGCCCTGATATGGGGAATTTAATTCAGAAGCCAAAACACATTCAAGAGGGTCTAGTGGCCCCCTTGATGCTATGATCATTTTCATCTGTGCTGCCAGGAACAACGGGATCCCAATAAGATCTAGGAAATCAGAAGTCAGCGGGACTGAGTGGACACTGATACTGAGAAAGTGATGGATGAGCCGAGAAGTCTGGACCCTGACTGTGGGACAGAAACTAATATAAGTTCGACAGCCACAGCTCAACTTGTGCAGAAGTATAAGATAAGCTCAAAGAAACTTTATTTGTCCCATAATGGGGAAGTTTCAGTGTTGCACAATCCAAGAACAGCAGAATAGAAACATGAAATTACAAAAATTAAGATAAATAAAAATTTACTTAACTCAAACTAAAATCTAGAAAAAATATAAGGCTACAAATCGGATGTACAATAAGTGGCTATGGCTATGGTTTTGTACAGTGCCAAATATGGATGGAATAAATAGCAGGTGAAGTGACTTAAGGGTATTAAAAACTTGTAACTGGTGATATTCACAAACTTTTAATGCAGGGTATACAGCAAACAATTGATACTTTAAAGTTACACTGGTTCTTTCCAGCTCTGCAATAAAATAGTGGACAAACTGCAGTCCACCAATTTTATTTCCAGATTATCTGTGGGATAGTATAGTTATAATAAATCTACCATGCAATTAGTGATGGCAGTGTGACCAATATTTTGAATACAGAAATAAAACACTTTCACTAATTTAGGAATATGGAGGCATCTACCTGGCATTCTACCCCCGAAAGGGCCATTACATGACTGCAGTCATGACACAAATTGTTGAAGCCATGTAAGATTTTTTGCTGATGACTCACCTTGGCATCTGCCTTCTTCGTCACTGTGTCTGTTGAGGTTTTCTTCTTGGCCACTTTGATTTTACTGTCCTTGGGTTTGTATCCTTTGCGAGTGGCCGGGCCCTTGAGCATCAGTTGCATGACCCTGGAACTCTTGACAGTTTCTCCGATGAAGCTGATGACCTGCTGCATGCTCAGGACCAGCTTCTCCATCCCCTCCAGCTTCTGGGCCTGCTGCTCTGAGCGCTGGTTGACCACAGACACAATGGTGCTCAGCTCCTGGCAGATGTTCTGCACCTCTTGCCCCATCAACTGCTCCACCATTTTGGGCGCACCAGTGTTTTCCTCCTCTACCTTCTCTGTGCTCTCCATACTGTCCAGTCTGTTAAGAACCTTCTCTTGTATGTTGATGAGCGTGTCCATCTTGGTGCTCAAAGACTCAATACGGTTTTGGATGAGGTCAAAGCTGACGTTGTGGCCATCTTTAAGGTCACTCTGGTTAATTCCCATTGAACTCATGGCTTACCGTTCAGTAACTATTACATCAAGGCCAGGACAAATGTAGGACCAGTTACGTCCCTGGAAAGAGTTTTGGAAAAAATAGGAGCCAGCTCTATCCACAAGTGTTCCCAAATGTAAAAGATAATATATATAGTCCAAGTGAGTCAAAAGTTGAATAGGCTCAGGATCTGTGCCTATAATTAAGTGAGAAAGCTTTCCTAGAGTCTAACCCTGGGGCAGCTTCTCTCCACACTAGCAGTGGTATTAAGAGTGGAATGAGCCGGAGTCCCTAAATGTAAATGCAGGGCCCACGTCAGCATGGGGTCAAGTGTTTGGGGTGGGGGCTTGGCACTGCCTGGCCCACCAGACATTTGAGACGCATAAGCGTTAAGACCACCACCGTCACCGCACTGCTGGCTGTCAAAAATGCTCACTGTACACAGCTACTACTTGGAGTCTACAAATAAAACAATGATCTTTTATTTATTTATACAAAATGTTTACATAATCTTAAAATTCACTTGTCTATATAAAAGTATGTTTCGTGAAAAAAAAGTATGTTTTTATTCTTTTAATTTTAGTAGCTTTTATGACAATTATTTAATGATCAGGTCATATGAAATTAAAGGCACTGTATATAACTTTCTGGAGGTGGAAAGTCACCAGCAAAATTCCATGGAAATAGAAGGTTAAAACCATACTTTGGAACATTCTCCATGCAGATAGTTACGTCTTAGGCCATACTTTAATAGCTGAAGGAACAATATTTCCATGGAAACAAGCAGGAGGAGGCTCCTCCAGGCCAGGTACGAGTCAGGTTTGTGGCGATGAAAGTCTGCTCACAATAAGGACAGAAGTTTGTATGAATTTTTTGTGCAATAAAACCATACAAAATGGTTTTAGTCTGTTTTTTGGGGTAATAAGCGACTCTTGGGGTCCAAATGAGAACCAGGAAGTGCGCTGTTAGCATACTAGTTGTTGTTAGCAAAGCTAATGAGGCCATGACGCCAAAACTCCTCTCTGGCCTCTGAAAGTTGTGAAAAGTGCTTATAAACGTATTGTGGTGAATAATTAGAATTCTAGAAATGTGTTGTTTGAGGAATAACTTTGGAACATTTCAAATCATTTAAAATGAACTCATTATGTTTTTATGGTCTCCATGGAGATGGTATTGCTTCGGTTGGAATGTTCCATAGTTTCATTGCCCTTGAAATATGATACGTTGTAATACATGTATTGAAAACTGTCAAAATATCTAAAGGCAAATGTAACTTGTTTTCGTTAAGTGTGGGGTTAACTCTATAAAGATTGGACGTACCGTATTCTTTAAGGTTAATGCGACTTAAGTGTAATTTTCTACTACACTACATGACGTTGCACAACTGTGAATGGGGCAGTTACCCAGTGCAACTTGTGCCTTGTCTGGGGTCCAGGGGAAATTTGAAGAAGGTCTTGGCAAAAGTGTCACAGTCAGACATTCATCAGTGGAAAGAGGAGAGGGCACATAGATGATTTAAACAACCACGAATAGCCCACATCTTTGTAGAAAATTACACAACCTATTTTCTTCCTAAGCAAAGTCAGCCGCAAATGTATGTTTACTGTACATATGAATTTCGTGTAAAGTCCAAGCCAGATTGGGTAATTTGAGGAATTAGTAAGCAAAATACTATATGATGAAAAGTAGTTACTGGACAAGATAGAATCTATCACCAAGAAGTAAAAAAAAACATTCAACTATCACACAATGAATGACCAATAGGCTTGCGTAGTTTCTTTGAATACCATGCATTACTCGGGATTAAATGGTCTGCGCTAACCACAAGCATTTACAACAACGATTCCCCAAAGAATAACTTCCTGTACCAAAATTTACACTCATCTTCCAAGCTGCCATGAATTACTCCTGACAACAGACCCACAACCTGCAAACTGATCTTCCATGACCCTAGCCAAACTCTCCTCTCGCTCACACCAAGCCCGAAGCTGGGTTCATGGGTGCAATGAG
This sequence comes from Chaenogobius annularis, assembly GCA_015082035.1. NCBI lineage: Eukaryota > Metazoa > Chordata > Actinopteri > Gobiiformes > Gobiidae > Chaenogobius > Chaenogobius annularis. The sequence continues at coordinate 1,558,492 of BJKM01000014.1, forward strand.
CGGGGAAGGGTGACAAGTTGCCAGTCAGGGTGAGCACTGTCAACTGATGTGTAAATACAAGTCACCCCCCAATGAGGCTGCACGTTACTTTACTTTACTAAACATAGGTGGGAGTCCTGGTTTGTGGAAAAAGCCAGTGGTCAGCGTGGCCTTTACTGGCGTCCCTCTTGGGTCTATCAAGCACATGGCTGCACACTTTTCTTCTATAATCTGCGCACGGGGGCTGCTGCTGTTACAGTGGAAAGAACAAGTGACGAGGCCGGAACAGATGGGAATGAGACCAACCATCAATCACCACGCGGGGCACCACCTGTCCTTGGATGCCAACAGATGACAGACAACGGAGGTCATTTGCAGCTTGTTGTGTCGGTTTAACAGGCACTGGTGGCAACACTTTTGTCCTGTCGTGTGGATGGTATTGTTTTTAAATGGAGGATTATGAAACATGCAATTGTCAGTCAGCGACGAATTAGCTCCTCATATCTGAGCTTCTGAATTCCAGCAAAAAATGACTGCGGACTGAATACTTGAAGCCTGAAAATCAATTCACAAGTTTACTAAAATGTTGTATAAAAAGTGGGGTTTTACAAGCTACAACACAATAAAAATGATTGACTATTGCTTGCATTCAAACAGTGTTATGCATCGTAATGTAACAGAACATGCTGATTTACTTTTGCAAACCACTGCAGAGTTTTCATCAGTGGTTATTCGGAGCTCGGGCCGCTGCAAGAAGTTTTTTTTTTCTGAGTTTCTGTTCCAGTTGGCAGGTCTCGAAAAAAAAAAAGAGCAATAAATGATGTACTCGAACACCTCAAATTAAATAATAAAAAAAGAAAAGTGCTCAAATCCACCAAAATCCAATTAATCTTAATTTATTAGGATGGACAGTGTTTTTTACATTTGCATAGTATAAATCTTCGTTTGAGAGTGTTTTTTCTGCTTTTTTCTGCTCTCGTTGTCATTAGCTCTATGTAGCATGTAGAGTACAGCAGAGAGCAACTAAAGGGAAAATAACCAAAAGGACTATCAATATTTTAACTGTCGGATATTAAACTTTATCCAAACGCAGGTCCATGTTGGATTGTCAAACTCAGGGTTCTGAAATGTTGGAACTTGGAAAATCCGACCTGCGATGACAACTGGAACGCAGCATAAATACTTTCAAGCGTTTTATATTTTGTTTGTTTTTTCCATTATTGATTGAATAAGGTAGAGGAATAATTACATTAATAACATTAACAGCAGCTTCTTTGTCAAGACTACAGGAATATGCAGTGTCATTGTTTGCCTGGTGCTGCAGGTTGTAGCTGAAAAGTCTTCCTGCATTGAACCCTGGGTAAAATAGTACCATAATAATAATAATAATAATACCTTATTTGCAAAAGTATATGTTTGCAAATGTCTGTGTTTTTTTGTATGTGTGATTTTGAGGTGTTTTGTTTCTTTTTCAACAGAAGTTAATGAGGACAACATATTATTATAATATACTTTTGCCCAGCAAGTTTATACATGTTAATTTAGAAGTGAATTGAATTGAAATACTGTACCGTAATACAACACTTTTAAAATATTTTTTGTGATTTGCTTATTTTTAAAAACATAAAATTGACAGCTACGACCTACATCATTTTCAAGGTTGTGCTATTATTCTTTCCTACCGCAATGATTTCAAATGTAGCTCTGAAATGCATGTGTGCGAATGGGATCATTAGTGCTAGATATTACTTAAAGGTTAATAAGTCTCCTGGAGTTATAAAACAGACCTTTGGCCCTGGAGACATATGACATAAAGCTAATATCAGGTTTGCATCACTGCCCAGGCCAAACAAAGTCTCCATAGCACGTCCAGTGCTCACACCACCACGGCCAACCACAAGTATCTCTGTAATGTCCAGCTTTGCGTGACTACAATACTAGTGTAATGTGACAGCAAGATGTCTAAGGTCACTTACTAATATTTGGGAAGAGAGTGTTATTTTAAACAAAAGTGCTTGTCTTGTAGTGACCCTGCAGTGGAAAATATTGAAATGTAAATTGATCAACAGTAAGAGCTTAGCTTCTCTAAATAGTGAAACTTTACCCTTGTAAGGTCACTGTACCCTGAGTAATGAGAAAGTAATATTTGAAGTTTGTTTTGTCAGTGGGATTTTGAAAACATATGTGCAATTGATTAATTGTCATGTAGTACATTTTTTCACTGGGAGATCAAGGAAGTTCTCATGTTTCTCTTTGAATGGATTCATACATTTAACTTTTTCTGTTTTTAGATGACTTTGAAAATAAAATGAGTATCTTGCTTTCCCTTTCGTGTTTTTCAAGTGCCACAAAAGAAAGTAGTCTGTCAATAAACCCTGACTCATAGTGCATACATTTTGTTTGTACAGTGTAATTTGCGTCTTGGTTTTCTGTGAGAAAAATAATAACAATTTAAATGTTCAGGTTTATTTTACATGCTAATAAGAACTGTTCGTACAGACATTAAAAGGGACATATTACGCCAAATCAACCTTTATAACCTTTTAGTCATGTTATAACAGTGTTCCTGTATCATTAGTGTACTCAGAGTTGTATTTAGAAGGATTTATACATATTCCAGTAATCCTTTATCCTGTGTGCTACATCTGGGGCTTGAGTGCTCGGAAAATATCTGTTTTCAACTACCCCATATCCCCGCCCACTTCCCTATAGTAACTTGTTTATTCCAAATTTAGATCCCAGGTCTATCATACGCAAAAGGTTCAGGAATGTTATGTAGCCAAAAAAATAAAGTATATTGAAATCCACTGCTTGTACAGTGAAATCCAACTATCAATTCTGCATTTTTAACCGGAAGTCAGTGATCTTATGTCTATTGCTAAGCTAAGGAGGCTAAAAGGTTTTAAGAGCCCGTGCTTTCAAGATACATTTTGTAACTTCTCGAAAGGTTAAGAGCCCGTGCTTCAAGATACATTTTGTAACTTTTCTAGTGGATGTTATTTTGATGGATTTTATCATCAGTTTCTACAATTTTTTGGTGAATTTTCTGTGAAGCGCCTTGTGATCTTTTCTCAGTGTGCGCCAATAAAAGTGACTTTCTTTCAAGTTATTTGTAATTGTGTAAATGCAAGATAAATAGGTCTAATGCAATTCAGTGAAACGTTCCAGGCAACACAATACCATGGAGACAAGCAGATGGCGAACCATCCACAAGAAAATTAGATAACTTATTAGACAGAATGATTGAAGTCTAAAGGGGAATTTTGTTCATTTGCAATAATATGTTTTTATCTATGTATTTTGCCCCTGCACATGCATCTCAGCACCAGCACACGTTTACCATTTGCCTAGCACCTGATGTTATTAGAATCTCCGACGCCTCCAGACCCAATGTGTTAATGTTTTGTTCTTGCGGTTGGAAAGTAAAATAGCAATCACACTTTTTTCTTTAGCCTGTGTCTGTGACCTGACAGGCCTTCTGTATCATGTTAATGTTTTGGCCGTCTGCCCTGGGGCGAGTGGCACACAGAACACAATGTCCTTCAGAGAGGTGTCATGGCTTCTGTCCAGCAACTCTCCCGCCTGGGCCATCACCTCGCCAGCACCGCAGCCTGAAACCTTAACTCTGTCTACAACATCCTCACACCCGCCGACACTCATGTTATGTTGTCTTTTGGCATGTAAACATATTCCACTGCGGCACTTTGGCACCATTTCCGTATAAGAAATGAAATGTAAAAAGTATTTAATAATCGAGTGCTATTTGGAAATACTTGTAATGTATTTGTGGGAAAACTTAATTTGACTGTTTGAAAATAGCATTATGTGAGTGCAGCTGGTTGCTTTATCAAATGATTCTGCTTTAACAGCAATTGCATTAAACAAATAAAGGTGCTATAAAGGTAGAAAAGTGCTATATAAATACACTGTAATAAATAATAATTCATACTAACAATTAACAAGTGCCATTTAAGACATTTTGTATGTTTGAATGATTTGTATTTGTTTTGCTTCCTCTGAGAACTGGTGTTGTAAATGCATTTTAGTCCCTGTTCTGTTTACTTTTATTTATTTACATGTTTGTCTTTATTATATTTTAATGTTTGAGTTAAATGCTTAGATTTTGAGGTCTATTTGGTGTCACATTGTGGGAACTTCTCGTAGCTCCTTTCCCATGGCTATTTACATTTTCACATAAAACGTTAAGGAGAACATATTTCAGGTATTTAGCATTCAATTATAAGATCATGAGTTTACCTTTGGTTCATTTGAGATCGCAAATATTGATCTTTTAGATTGGCTTAGTAATAAAAAATGGTTCCATTGACTTCCACTTTAGCACTTTAGCACAATTTCCATAAAATAAATAAAATATAAAAAGTATCAAAAGCTTGCTACTTCTAAATAATTGAGGTAAATGTATTTGTGGGAAAATTTCAGTGGTAATTTGATTGTTTGAAATAGCACTATGAGTGTAGCTGGTTGCTTTATTGAAATATTCTCCTTCAACTGCAGGTGCATTAAACATATAAATCAAGACCCATTAATTCAAAATGTGTCCATTGACATCCTCTTCAAAACTGCAGAACAGTGTCAAAACAAGCAGCAGATTTTCATTTACGTGCTGATGAAAAGATTTATCAAACCTACATGCATGACCCACAGTCTACAATTTTGTAATAATTGCAAATACAGAGCAGTAAACTTACAATTTACTTCAAAACATGCTACATTCAAATAATGATAATCTATGTCTTTAAATCCTATTCTTTGCAGTTACTGATCCAAGACGTCTCAAACTAATATGTCTCAGTTTGAAATGGTAGCCCTGACCAGGAGTTAATTTCGGTGTTCTGGTCATTTCCGTGCACACACCGTGAGTGTTATGTGCGGATGTTCCCATGCGCACTATTATTATCCACAGGGAAATATAAGAAGGCTTTTACACTGGGGATGTCAATGTTTAGTGACGCTACACACTGAGCTCTATCTCTGCAGCTTAGAGGTGCATGCACTACGGGGAAATGCACTCGGGAAATGTCAGAGTGGTCCCTCAAATACCGCCACAGGAAAGAGGAGAGGGTGAGAGAGCTCCAGCCTGTCTTCAATGTATATCCACACTCCAGTTTGGAAAGAAAGAATCCACTCACTGTATACCACTGTTACATATTAGCTTTATAGGCGTAAATACATTTCATATAAATAGCTAGTTAACAAGGTGAAAAGCCTAGATGACATAGGATCTGTGCTTTTCCATAGGACAAAATCTTCTTGATGCTATTTGCAGCACATAAGAATATACTGCATTATAGAATATATAGAATTGAAATTTGAGTTGGCGCAAATATCAAATAGCAAAAGGCTGCTATTCTTTAGGGTAAAAATAGTATTGTCACTATACTAAAATGTCAAACTCGATTTCGATACTAAGGAATATTCTCAATACCGATTTTGATACCAGATAACAATAGAATGCCATTTTCAACACAAAATAATAGTACGCTCTTTATTAAACATTGTGGTCCACTTCTAGTTCTGATAAAGCTCAATAAAATGTTTAAACTGTTGAGGAAATATCTTTTTTCCCCCCTGTTACTGTTAATTGTTTTTTTTTCTAGTCGCCTATAAATACATGTTCAAATGAGTATCTAATGTCAATACTTGTTTTAGTGTCGATTTTCAATAGCCCTCCAGCATAGAACTTCTTGATGTACCACTTGTGTAGACCAAACGTGTTTTGAAATTCATGTGGTTTTTGTTCACTAACAGAATCCTACTTTGGAAATTTAATTTGCAAATCTTATCGCAATCACAATTTTCCACAATCGTGTAGCCCAAGCACATGAAATCCACAGTCTTGAAGGTGGTTAAGATAGAACAATGACCGCACTGATTCAACACATCCAATGGCCTTTTTCTCTTATAGAGCGAGAATCACACAAAAAATATGTTTTTTAAAATGTAGATTATGTCTTACATTTTCTTAAAGGTCTCTTTTAAATATGTTAATATTTTTATGATTTGTGTGCTGCTACCTTTCCACTTTGCCCCAGGTCACCCTTAAAAAAGAGGTTTATCTTACCTGGTTAAAATAAAGGTAAAATTAAAATAAACATACATGGAATAGAACTCTTGCTCCAATACAAAAATGTGCTTATTCTTACAATTGCACTCAAGTAGTCTGTAGACAACAGAAATGAAGATGTGACTAAAAACATATGCATAGTCAGTTTAGTGCCTTAACTTATTTTATTTTGGTTGTATGTCTGCTGATTTGGATTTGTTTCTGCTGTTCTCTCTCGGGTTTTGATTTGTGTTTTGTGTGTGTGTGTGTGTGTGTGTGTGTGTGCAAGTTTGTTTCGCTGTGTTTGTGTTTTTACACATTTATATTTGAAAAATTATATAATAATAATAATAATAATAATAATAATAATAATAATAATAATAATAACAAAAAAGACAAGATAAACAGATACATGAAGCTGGGAAAAAAACCAGGAGTTTCACATTAGACCACTAGAGTGCAGTACAACGCAACAGCCTGCTGTCATTCTCCACATAATTGCACACGTATCCTAGTTACATAGTTAGGTACACTAGATCCTCTTCACTAGAAATGCCTGGATCACGTTGCACTTGAAAGGATTACGTGAGGTACTAACTCAATTACTGTAAATGTGGTGTATGAAGAGCAACACATGTTATGTAAGACAGAAATGCACAAATGAACAGTGCTGAAAGATAGAGACTGGAACTGATCTGAAATGTTTCCTGAGGGTTTGGTATGGACGCATGTAGTCACATGATTGGCAACACCACAGAGTATAGCGTAGTTAATAGTTCTTTCTTCAATGAATGTTACTAATTACAACTTCAAAAGCAACCATGCTGAAAGCAGCAATTTAAAAACATAAATTAGAGAGAATATAGAGAAAGTTATTTATGTTAAGTAGTGGTAAAACATATTAAAACATCCGCACAGTTCAAAGTAGGGCTGGTTGATATGACACATAGGAAAAATCCCCTTCATAATGATCAATCATATATTTTTATATTATTTTATTTTGACCAATATCAATATTAACATAAACAATACAGACATTTAGTTTTGCCATTTGCCAATTTTAAACAAGTCACCCAATTAACAGCAATCTGTGGTAGAATCGATAAGACTTTCTACCTGAGGAGTTGCTTTCAGCTTCTTCCTGTGATAAAGTAACTCGCTCAGCCGGCTCCAGATGTACGTCGCCACCAGATACATGCCGCTCACCAGCCACACGTCCCAGCCCGGGGCCAGGCTCCCCACCATTTTCACCGGACTCTTCATGCTCGCTCTGTAGCCTGCAACACTTATCTGTCCACTTCAAAGCCTGCACTGATCTTAAATCCAGCAGCTCCACCAGAAGGTTAGAGGAGATGACAGACGCCCAAATACAACCAGCACGCCACAGTATCATCCCCAGCCGCTGTTAATTTCGTAAAGCCCGGAGCCAAAGGACACGCAGCACATGACAAAGGAAGGACAGGTGCCAGCTCAAGACAACTGACAATTTAACAAGCAATTTAACACTCTCTAATCCTAGGCTTCGCTCAAAAGACAATTAGAAAATGGCATTAAGTAATATATAAAATAACAAAATATCTTGAGGATATTTTGATTGAGAACTTGTCCTGGCTATTGGATACAGTGTCAATAAACAGCTGAATATCGGAGAACTATTGGAAAATGTCACTCACATTCACACCTTCTCGCACATGCCACAGTCCCAACTAAATGTATTTTTTGTTGTTTGCTGTCGTCTCCTAATCTTAACACAATGATTTTCACTAAATTACCATACAAATAATATAAGTATAGTATAATGTCATTGACTGAAGACGATCTGGCGGCATAAAACTGTGCTTAACATTTCTGGCAACCAATGTAACCTCCTGTGCCAAATTCAATAATGAGCTTATTTGTGCGCTCTCAAGTGCATCAGCTGCCAAAGAGAGAAATGCCATACACAGTTTTGACAGTGTGTTCTTTCACAATCACAAAATGTTTTAGGGCTGTTTATTATTAGTTGTTTGGTTGATTAATTGGTCATCTGTGTCTTAGTCAACCATTTTTAATTAGTCGGACTAATTATTTGATCAGGATTACAAGGGTTTTCATGGACAACAGCAGAAAGGGGAATGCCTGGAGTGAGGTAAACGGAGTGCCTGTTTACAAGTGAGCCTATGTTTACATGTATATAGTTTTAGCGCTATATCCTTATCATTCTGAGAGCTTTAGCCAGTGCCATGCTTCAGCCCATATTAGTCATGTCAACCAGCCCTACAAGGCTTACATCTACTATCTACAAAAATACCTCATTTTTAGTTTCCCAGAAGGGTTTTCACTACATCTCAGGAAGGTGTGAAACATGTCTGCTTGTGGAATCATTGCTGGAGCTCACTTCATCTGTGGGTAAATGTTATAATATTGTCATAATACGTTTTGCGTTTTTTGTGGAAAATGTAGTGAAGATTCTTCTCTTGCATTTCACTGAAGTAGGTGTTACGAGCACTCCTGTGGAGAACATAGGCCAGTTGTCTTCCATGGAAATCTTGCTGGCTGAAACTGAAATTAGTATAAAAAGGTGCAATATAAAAAATAAATATGATCTCAGCTACTCAATTCTTCAAATCTGGAGTGGACTCTGAAGATTTTTTAATTCTTAAATAACCATAATTCATGGGTTTTGCCATAGCAATTAACAATTGAAAAAAATATAATCAAATATCATCCACAACAGGAAGCAGAAACCCATGAAAATAAACAAAGGCCTTGACACTTGGGCTGCAACTAACAGTTATTTTAGTAGTCAACTAGTAACCAATTATTTTTCGCTTATTTCAATTATTATTTATGTCTACATCGTGATTTTTTAAAGCATTGTAAACCAGGTAGATAAACAATATAGTGACAGAAGACTTCTAGATAGAGCTTGTTTTATGTTTTTGGATATTTTGACTTAATAATAAAATATCCAAAAACATAAAACAAGCTCTATCTAGAAGTCCTCTGTCACTATATTGTTGCAGGTATCTTTTTTACCAAACGTCTTTTAACATTATACAAAATATTATTTTGTTGACTAATAACTTTCTTGCAGCATAAATCTGTACGTAACGTTTCTGTCAACCCATCTCCTCCTGTGCCTGTTGATTGCAGATTGCTTAGTTATATGTTTAAGTAATTCTGTATTGTCTTACATTTGAGGCTTGAGTGCTCAAAAAGGTTATTTTCACTTACCCCCTATCCCCGCCCACAGGTCACACCCCTATATTTATTTGTGATTATTGAATAAATAAGACATTGGGTCATACACATTGGGTAGAAAAATGTTTGCCAGTTCTTCAACAATAAAAACACATAAATGTAAAACTGATGCTTGTGACGCAAAATGCCACAGTTCTGCAGTTTTGAACAGGAAGTTTAATGGACCGCCATTTTAAAATAAAAAACATTGCATTTGACTTATGTTGCAAAAATATCAAGTTCCAGAAAAGAGCATACTATGTCTCCTTTAAAATAGATAGACAACGATTAGTTTAATAGTCGACTAGTTACGATTATTCCAATTAATTGCTGTAGCCCTGCTTGACACAGACATGAACACAAACAAAACATGTCTATGATATTTCAAAATTTGCCAAAGTACGTATCTGAAGTGAAACGTGCACAAAATTGCCGCTATTTAAACCGAAATAAATTACCAAAGAAAGAAGAGCTTGCGAAATGATGTTTACAGACGAGCAGTGGTCACGTGGCACGGGGGTCAAAGGTTTCGCGGGAACAAACATGGCGGAGGAGACGTCCAAATCCTTGGATCCTGCGCCAGAATCGGTGCAATGTCCCGTCTGTTTGAAAGATTTTAAGCAATCTGCAATCAACAGGCACTTGGACATTTGTTTACTCGGCGGTACCGCAAATATCAGCCCGATGACCGCAGACGAAAGCGCTCCTCCGGTAAAGAAAGCGCGCACTGAAGAAACGCTCCAGACTTCTTCTTCTTCTTCAACAACCTCCTCGTCTTCGTCTACTCCGATGTTCGCTATGTTTCAGTCCAACATGAACAAACCATCCGAGCGTCATGGAAAGCCCTACACCAAACCAACGCCTGTGAATCTTGTCAGCAAGGGTGTAAAACGTGGGCTGACAGAAGAACCTGAGCAGGAGGGCGCAGGTAAAATGAATGAGACGGGCCAAACAAACGGAGAAGTATCAAAAGATCTAGCAAGGAGGGCACTGTTTACTATTGACAAGCCCTTGGCCGAAATATTGCGTCCAAAATCACTGGAGGAGTACTTTGGTCAGAATAAAGTAGTTGGAGAGCATACATTACTCAGGTCACTTCTGGACACTCAGGAAATACCGTCCCTGATCCTGTGGGGGCCTCCTGGATGTGGAAAGGTGCGTAGTCATAAAAGGTCTAAATGCTTATGAGACCCTATAGAACATCTTTGTGGTAGACTTGCCTTCAGCAGTGATTCTTGAGCAACTATAGCCCACTCCTCTATCTGGACCATATGGACTGGCTGATGGATAGCACATCCAGCTCACATAAAAGTCTTCTCATCTTTTTATGTTTTATGTATATAATCTTATTATTTCTTTTTTAGTACAGCCCTAGTTGTAGTGAAGTGTTGTCATGATACATTTCAAGACATTTCAAACACAATTTTGAGCCAAAAGACGATGATGAAGGAACATACTAGACAATGCTAGATAGGGCTGCAGCTATCGATTATTTTAGTAATCGAGTAATCTATCGATTCTTTTCTTCGATTAATCGAGTAATCGGTTCATTTTTTTGTACATTCAGTAAACCATTTAAACGCATATTAAATATTTTTTTAGATAAACGTTATAGTTCATAGTAATAAACAAATACAAAATAAGGAATTTCTGCTTAAAATAACACATTTAATTCTTAATTTTATATAAATTTGTCCTCAAAACAGCAACATTTCACTTCAGTCCAAACTGTTCTGTCTGTATATAAAGAATATATATAAAGGACTAATTAACTTGTCATAGACTGTAAACAGTTACAGTGGCTCTGTCACATCACTTAAAATAAGACATTTGTAAAAACGTTATGTTGGGTGGGACGGGTGGTCCTGGCGTTTTGAGCATTTTGCGTTTTGCCGTTTTGTCTCCGTGTGACTTTGGCCTCCGCATCGCAGACTTTCTGTTTCACAACAGATTATTCCAACATAACCGTGGTCCTCCGTGCTGTTTCCATGTGCATTGGCTGTTTAAAAGTACGACTGTGACTGGGAAGCAGAAGTTGTTGAGTGGGGGAGCGTGGGGGTCCGCGTGCGTGTCGACGGCGCGGGGCTGGGGTGGGCAGAGCTAGATGCGGTGTTGAGAGTTGCAGCTCCGGATTATTATAATAGATCCATGTCTCTTTCACTCATCTAAACTCTTCCCAGTCGCACTCGTGAGTTTAAAACGCGCCGCTCTCTTCCTGTTGCGCCTTCGTCAGAGCGGAACAAGCTCGTGTGAAACAAAAGCGCCACAAGTCGTTCCGTGCGCTCCGCGCGCCACAGATTCACGTGTTTTTTGATTAAATATGTAAATTAAACGAATCATCGAGGCAATAAAATAAGAATCGAAGCTTTTTTGTGATCGAATTATTCGATTTACTCGAGTAATCGTTGCAGCTCTAATGCTAGACAATAGATAGAATTTTCTACGCAAAACAATAGTCGTTTTTTTTTTTTTTTAATCATTTGGTTTTATATTTGTTCTAAACTGGACAATATAGATGGAGGTGAACTATAACAATTCCGTAAAGTGTGATATTTGTCATTATCGATTTACATGAGTATGTCGTTTCTGCATTTTTTCTTTTGCTGGTCACTGATCATTAATATTCAAAAATACACTGAAATGAACTGCATTAGATATACAAATGATACTAACTTCGACACCACTATCAAACTCTATCTGAGTGATCTCTGTGTTGATGCCAACTGCTCTTATAACACTTGCCCGTTGATGCACAATTTGTCATTTGCACACAGTTTGCTCTTTGTCAAAAACAGAATACAGTATTAATAACCCCTGAGGTACGATATGCTAGTGTCAAACCAGGCTTTATTGGACCGTAGCTCATTCCTTATTCATTAGCAACATGTAGCCTAGTTAAACTTGAGTAACTTGTAGAAAGTTACATCTTTGTCTTTGTGTTTTGCAGACTACTCTAGCTCACATAATCGCCTGCTCTAGCAAGAAGAATGGGACATCGCGTTTCGTGTCTTTGTCTGCCACCAGCACGAGCACAAATGAAGTCCGCGAGGTTATCAAACAGTCTCAAAACGAGCTCCGGCTGTGCAAGAGGAGAACCATCCTTTTCATCGACGAGATTCACCGTTTCAACAAATTACAGCAGGTACAGTATTGAACCACTGAAATTAATAATAATGAATACCAAATCATCGAATCAATCCTATTCAAATGTAGGAGTTGTTTATGTAGTATATTAAATTTTTACCCTTGTCATTGCCTTACTTGGTAACTACTTTCACCTTGCAGGACACTTTCCTTCCTCATGTAGAAAATGGGACTGTAACCCTGATTGGGGCAACCACAGAGAACCCGTCGTTCCAGGTGAACGCTGCCCTGCTGAGCCGCTGCAGAGTGCTGGTGCTGGAGAAACTGTCTGTGGAGGCCATGGGCTCCATAATGCAGCGGGCTGTGGACACTCTGGGCCTCAGGGTGCTGCGACCAGATACAGCCAGTCTCATACCTCCACATGAGTCAGATGGACAACAGTAAGTTCTCCACATACAGGATTGCAGATTTCAGAATCAATTTATTCCCCTCATGTTATTATTAAATTAATACATTTGTCTTTCTTACAGCCTTTTTTGTATTTTTGCATGTGTTATTTTATATGAATAAATTGTATACCTCCTTCACAATCACAATGGAGCATACATATTAATTACTTACATTGAAATGCATATATCTACATACAAATGTATTACCTGCTATGCTGTAAAAGGAATTGGAAAGAAACTTTTTTTTTTTTTTTTGCTACTTTCTGTAAATATGAGTAAATCTGCTTTTCTTTCAGGCCAGTGATTTACATAGAGCAGCAAGCACTGGACACTTTATCATATCTGTGTGATGGTGACGCCAGGACTGGGCTCAATAGTCTCCAGCTGGCAGTCCAAGCTCAGGTGAGCCTGGCCCAGAGTAAGGCTTTACAAGGCGGCTCCACTGTGGAGATAGTGGTTAAGGAGGCGCATGTCAAAGAGGGCCTTCAGCGATCCCATATCCTCTATGATAAAGCCGGTGAGTTCAAAGGAACTTTATTTTGTAGTACCAGATACTATGTAACAACTTATTATAACATGGTAGTAGAGGGGATCAGTTTGTTGTTACATTGTAAATCCCTGTTGTGTGTGAACCTGTTTTGTAATGCAGGAGAGGAGCATTATAACTGTATCTCTGCACTGCACAAGTCTATGAGAGGCTCCCATAAGAATGCATCGCTGTACTGGCTGGGCCGTATGCTGGAGGGTGGAGAGGACCCCCTGTACGTGGCCCGCCGCCTGGTGCGCTTTGCCAGCGAGGATGTGGGTATGTGCATTTTGTGCTACTTTTATATGAACCAATGTTCTGTCTGTTTCCAAGCTTTTTTTTTTTTGTTCGCCTGGCTTTACTACATTGTTAGGTTTGGCGGGATCCGTTGGCTCTTCCACAAGCCGTCTCTGCTTTCCAGGCTTGTCACTTTATTGGGATGCCTGAATGTGAGGTATGTTTTTAAAAGCCGGAGGAATCTGTTTTCAGACCAGATATAGAAAATGACTCCTCCTTTTTCTTTCAGGTGATCCTGGCCCAGTGTGTCGTCTACCTGGCACAAGCACCTAAGTCAGTGGATATGTACCAAGCCTATAATAATGTGAAAGCCTGTTTGAGGAACCACAAGGGCCCACTGCCGCCGGTGCCTCTTCACCTCCGAAACGCACCCACTAAACTCATGAAACAACTGGGCTACGCTAAAGGCTACAAGTACAATCCAGCCTTCAGTGAGCCTGTAGAGCAGGAGTATTTACCACGAGAACTGAAGGACATGGACTTCTTTACCTGGACTCCCTCGGAATAACATGTTTTTATAGAATGAAAAACTAGAACAAAAATGTGTGCAGAAAAATGATGAAGGTACATAAAATACAGCGTTGTAAATAATTCAAGTAACATAGAAATATATACACATATATATATATATATATATATATATATATATATATATATATATATATATATATATATATATATATATATATATAATATAATATATAATATAATATATTATATATATATATTATATAATTATACTATATATATATATATATACACATATATACACATATATACACATATATATACACATATATATATATATGTATGGTAGCATTTATTTATTATTATTATTATTTTTTTTAACAATTAAAATAGAAATAAAACATAGCAGTTAAAAGATGAATAAAGAAAAAATATATATGTAATTTTTTTTTTTTTTCTTCGAAATAAAATATGCCTTAATTATTTGTATTCAAAATTTTTATTTGGAAGTTTTCATGTCCTCAGCTTCAGTTCTCAGCCATGGTCTAAAACACAATTACTACAGGTTATAATAGGTCCTATTTATTGGATAACCTTGTGTCTATCCTCACCTCTCTAATCCAGGGAATGAAAGAGGCCACGCGGGTGAACATTGTGGGTCTTTTGGGCGTGTTACAACCGCCTCCATCCACAAAACTGGTCACTCCCTCCACATACCATCTCCCATCTTTGCCTTGGCAGCTCAGTGGACCGCCGGAGTCCCCCTTAAAGACCAGTACATGTATTACAGTCATTTCAGTCAGTATATTACACAGTAGAATGACTCACATGACATGCTGACTTGCTGTCTCCTCCCGCACAGACCATAGTTCTTTTAGCAGAGCTGCCCCACCAGTCACTCTGACTGCAGACACTATACTCCACCACTGGGAGGAGGGCTTGCTGGAGCTTAGTTGCCTGAGGACCTCCCGCTAAATGAAACGAAAGAAAGGGTTTCCGTGGGACATAAAACGCTTTAATGGTATTTGGCAAAAAAATAAAGCCTTTAAAAACACATTATTCAAAATGTATAGAAACACTAAAAAGTAGATTCTTTGGCCACATGTCTTATAATAAATTGTAGGATTAGGAATTAAACCCAAACTCAATTTCCAATTACGGGCTTCACTCAAGCTTTTGTGTATCGTAACACATTTTCTTTCTGTTCACATCCCAGCAACATTACAATGCGTTTATGATTATACTTTTTACTGGGAAGAATTTCAATTATATTTTTGGCATTAATCAAATATTTACTCGATTTATTTAAACAAGTTAATACTAGTGTTTGACAGTTTATAGCATTACAAATTTGGAAATACAGCTTTTCTAATTTTCTGAAACCTGTATACACCCCGAAAAGAAAAAGTAAAAGAACAATTCATTGGCTGAATTAAAATAAGCGGTCGACTCACAGTAGAGGCGACCCCAGCCGGTGACGTAGCAGGGGTAGTTGTGAGAGAGAGAGCTGTTCTCTTGTGGAAGGCAGGCCAGCTCAACTTTGTCATTTAGAACAGCATTAGTCTGGAGCTTCAGCAGGGCAATGTCATTTCTACAATACGTAACAAGCAGAGTCAAAGTTCTTCAGGAATGATGCATGTACATGTCTGTTATTTGCAGTGTAGAAGTAGTGTGAGTTAACGTCACAACTTTGGGCAAACAAAAATATACAATGAACAACAGCTATTAAAATTAGGAAATCAGCAAATACTTTTTTTTTTTAAGGGGTACAGTACTTAATTAAATATACTTAAGCATATTTTGTCATGTTATATTTTTTTTGCTTCTCAAACAAACTTGGGTACTTCTTCCACTACTGCACTGCACATTTGTTGAATAGTAGGTAACTTGATTTACATTTACTTACCCACAAGATGGACAGTTTTTATTCCATTTAGGATGAATGATCATTTTTTCTACTCTAACTGATTGCTCTGGGCCCTCCACTTTATCCATGTCATGTTCAGCCAGGACCACTCGATATGTATGGAATCTATAGGTTGGATCACAATATCAACAATTGGTCAGCCGTCTTAAATCCTGTGTAGAAATGAGTTTTTTGTTACGTGATGCAGTGCGCGGCCGTCATGACCCAGTTTGGAGCGATGAGGGTCCCTCCACATGTGGGGAAGAAGGACTCAAGGGAAATCTGCCATGGCCAGCTGTACGGCCGGGCCTCCTCTCCATTCACCACCCGGTTTGTGCTTGGTGGAACACTGGGCACACCGCACCCATACACTGGAGCAAAACAAAGCCTACTAAGTAATATAAAACTTCAACAAAATAATAGTATGGGTGGACTTACCAACTGTTGCGTTGCCCAGCAGGAGAACAAGTGCCAGCTCCATTTCCAATCCAATGTATGAAATGTTCAAGTGGTGGTAGAAATATATGGGCGACGGACAGACCCTGGGATTTTCCCTCCCCTGCAGCAGCTGCAAAGTTACTGTGTACTCAAAACTCAAAATGTTAGCGCTGGTATTTTGATTGTATACTGTATGTACAGTATGAAATGATCTGAACGTTCGTTTTTCCTTCAGATGTAATTCAGTGATGTAATTTTTGGGTATATCCTTTGTAAAGACCAGATTGTCCGCTTTGTTTAAAGTCTTAGTCGCTCCAATTACATTAACTTTAAATTATAAATCAGAGGTTACACCTAGACAATTATTCTTAAAATGACTCTTGAATAATAGTTTCCCCTTACACTTTTTTTTACTCTTGAGTTATATTATTTTTAAGTAACTCGACTCTTATTTGAGTAAAATGTACTCTACCTACCTCTGCCCTTTGCCCTTAAGCCAATTATGCCAGTATTTTATATACTGTCAAAAATGCACAAAAGCTTGACAAACCCCCTTGGCAGACCAAACGTTTCAGCTATAGGCTCCCTTACTGAAAACATCTCTAGCTTTGTTGATTTCTTAATAAAACCTTTTGTTGCAACTTTACGATCATTTGTGAGACTCTATGGGTATGATCAACCTTTTGAAATCATGTGACAATCCAAATACTCACCTTGTTACGCAAGACTTACAGAATCTGTTCACAAAAGTGGATCACAAAGTTGGATTGGAGGTACTCACTACATTTTTGAACAAACAACGCCAAAGAATTGTTCCTTCCATACAGTGCATAAGAGATTTGGCAGATTGTCCCATTGTCCCATTTTGAAAACAAATGTGTCAAAGAAGTCCATTTTACACACAGAATTACTCTTGATGATGCATTTATTATCTATGTGGGTCACATAGAAAGTTTAATGGTGTAATGGGAAATGACTGAATGAATGAAGGTTTGTGCTTTGTGAGAAACTGCTAAAAAGACCGTGAGATATTACTATCACAGAGTTTCTCTTAGAGACCGGTACAAACTGGTTTCATTGTCTCTTCTCCTTGCCCAACCTTTCTCGTGTGATGTGAAGACCTACAGTGGGTACAGAAAGTATTCAGATCCCTTTAAATTGTTCACTCTTTGTTTCATTGCAGCCATTTGCTAAAATCAAAAAAGTTAATTTTATTTCCCATTAATGTACACCCCATCATGACTGAAATGTAGAATTTTTTTGCAAATTTATTAAAAAAGAAAACCTGAAATATCACATGATCATAAGTATTCAGGCCCGTTACTCAGTGTTGAGTAGAAGCACCCTTTTGAGCTAGTACAGCCATGAGTCTTCTTGGGAATGATGCAACAAGTTTTTCACACCTGAATTTGGGGGTCCTCTGCCATTCTTCCTTGCAGATCCTCTCCAGTTCCGTCCGGTTGGATGGGGAACGTTGGTGGACAGCCATTTTCAGGCCTCTCCAGAGATGCTCAATTGGGTTTAGGTCAGGGCTCTGGCTGGGCTAGTCAAGAATAGTCAAAGAGTTGTTCCGAAGCCACTCCTGTGTGCTTAGGGTCTTGTTGGAAGGTGAACCATCTTTCCTTCAATTGAAACCAGTTGTCCTGTCCCTGTAGCTGAAAAACACCCCCATAGCATGATGCTGCCACCACCATGTTTCACTGTTGGGATTGTATTGGGCAGGTGATGAGCAGTGCCTGGTTTTCTCCACACATACCAGAATTAGAATTACGTCAAAAAGTTCAATCTTGGTCTCATCAGACCAGAGAATCTTATTTCTCATAGTACGGGAGTCCTTCATGTGTTTCTTGGCAAACTCTATGCAGGCTTTCATATGTCTTGCACCAAGGAGAGGCTTCCGTCGGGCCACTCCACCATAAAGCCTTGACTGGTGGAGGGCGGCAGTCATAGTGGACTTTGTTGAACTTTCTCCCATTTCCCAACTGCATCTCTAGAGCTCAGCCACAGTGACCTTTGGGTTCTTCTGTACCCCTCTCACCAAGGCTCTTCTCCTACGATTGCTCTGTTTGGCTGGATGGCCAGGTCTAGGAGGAGTTCTGGTCTTCCCAAACTTCTTCCACTTAAGGATTATGGAGGCGACTGTAATTTTAGGATCCTTGAGTACTGCAGAAATTCTTTTGTAACCTTGGCCAGATCTGTGCCATGCTACAATTCTATCTCTGAGCTCTTTGGGCAGTTCTATCGACCTCATGATTCTCATTTGCTCTGACATGCACTGTGAGCTGTAAGGTCTTAAATATGTAACACTAGCTAGGTGTTCAAGAATCGCAAGCATGCTCTAATAACAAAGCAAGTCAGTCAGTGTGGGTCCAACAGCCTTAAGGCAGCTTTTATTTACAATAGAAAACCATTGAAAGCTTAGTTGAGATGAATTGGTGTTCCTACATTGTTGAGGCTCCACTCTAAAGCTGGGGAGAGAGAGGCATGCTACGAGTGACAAAGAAACAATATTAAAACAAACACCCAACAACAAGTGCCACCATCACCAATAACGAAATGAAGTCACCCTCTAAAGTCAGCCCCAATCCTCCCCTGCAACCTACAGACCTACACCAACTGCAGGGCTATTAGATAATACGAAGTAAAATGTACAAAATAAAGCCTATAAGCACAGTGCAGTTAGTATCAACAGTTTCATTACATTAATAAATTAAAGATAAAAGCATACCTTTAAAACACTGGACTGTTAAGACCCTTTAAAATGTATGATACAAAATTACAAGTAAGTAATTTTCACAAAAGGTTAAAACATTACAAAAGTTACAAATGTTTGGCTCACCAGAAACCATCATGTGCTCAGGCCTGATCAGGAAGAGGAAGGGAAGCAGTCAGTGACGTGCGGTGATGTTCATGGGTAGTGAGGCACTGACTCTTTTCAGATTTAGAAATGCGAATGAACCCAAAAGAGCACATTAAACATAATTTGATTGACATATGAGTTATGCCATATCTCATATCAGCATTCTTTACACAAACATGTGACATATTTAATCAGGTCAAAATTCCAATTGAGCCTATTTTAAGCCAAAATAAATAAAAGTTTATGGTCTTACCTTTACTTGTACATGAAATCCATGCGACGAGCCTTCTGGACAAAAATGTCTATTACTTTTTTGTAGTCCTCCTTGTTGTCCTTCAGTTTTAAAAGTCTCTCCGACTCAATGGAGATCATTGCAAGGGATAAAAGTTGTCATTGACCAGTCCTGTTCCGACTGTATGTTTTAAAAAAAAATTTAATGCTGAGAAGGACCTCTCTACAGATGCTGTTGTTGCTGGTATTGTGAGCACTAACTGGAGTAACTTAGTTGCCTCAGGAACAGTCTGGGTGAGGTTGTTCTCGACCAAAAAGAAGAGAAGCTGTCCAGGAGAATTGCTTTCATTCCGATTACATTCGCCCTTAGTCTCAGTCAAAAAACCTTGCATATTTTGATAGGCTCTGCAGTTTTGTGTCATATAAATGTGACAATTCACCAAATTTTGTGCAATCCACTACCAGGGGTGCCCACACTTTGTCAGCACTTTTAGATTCGGCAAAGCCCGAAGATCTACCTATAGATTTATATTACTTTTTTCATAAACAGCTATAGAAACACAATATAATAATATTTTACTATGCATAGACGTGCAATACCCCTCCTTGAACCGACACCTTAACGTGGTGGAGGGGTTTGAGCGCCCGAATGATCCCAGGAGCTATGTTGTCCGGGGCTTCAAGCCCCTGGTAGGGCCTCCCAAGGCAAACAGGTCCTGGGTGACAAGTTGGACAAAGATCGGTTCACAAGCCCCAAATGATGAGAAAAACACCAAGGCCAGTTACGTCGCCCGGATTGGCGTTACCGGGGCCCCACCCTGGAGCCAGGCCTGGGGTGGGTGATCAACGGCGAGCGCCTGGTGGCCGGGCCTTTCCCCACGGCAGCCCGAACGAGTGACGTGGAGCCGTCCCCCCGTGGACCCACCAACTGTAGGAGGATCCGTAAGGGGCTGGTGCAGAGAGATCTGGGCGGCAGTCGACGGCAGGGGCCTCGACGACCAGATCTCCAGACACAGAGACTAACTCTGGGGACATGGAACGTCACCTCGCTGGGGGGAAAGAGCCTGAGCTTGTGCGGGAGGTTGAACGGTACCGACTAGATATAGTCACCTCCACGCACAGTTTGGGCACTGGAACCCATCCTCTCGAGAGGGGCTGGACGCTCCACTTCTCTGGTGTTGCCTACGGGGAGAGCCCTTTGGGGGGTGCTGCGGAAGTACGGTGTCCGGGGCCCTTTGCTCAGGGCTGTCCGGTCCCTGTATGACCGGAGCAGGAGCTGTGTTCGCATTGTCGGCAGTAAGTCAGACCTGTTCCCAGTGCGTGTTGGACTCCACCAGGGCTGCCCTTTGTCACCGGTTCTGTTAATTGTTTTTATTGACAGAATTTCTAGGCGCAGTCAGGGGTCGGAGGGTGTCCGGTTTGGGGACCACAGGATCTCATCGCACCTCCAGATCTGAGGCCATGGTTCTCAACCGGAAAAAGGTTGCTACCCTCTCCGGGTGGGTGGGGAGTCCTTGCCCCAAGTGGAGGAGTTCAAATATCTCGGGGTCTTGTTCACGAGTGAGGGAAGGATGGAGCGTGAGATTGACAGGCGGATCGGTGTGGTCGGACTGTTGTGGTAAAGAAGGAGCTGAGTCGAAAGACAAAGCTCTCGATTTACTGGTCAATCTATGTTCCTACCCTCATCTATGGTCATGAGCTTTGGCTAGTGACCGAAAGGACAAGATCGCGGATACAAGTGGTCGAAATGAATTTCCTCCGCAGGGTGGCTGGGCGCTCCCTTAGAGATAGGGTGAGGAGCTCAGTCACACGGGAGGAGCCCGGAGTATACCCGCTGCTTTACTAGGAGGCCCCAGGACTCTCGGCTGGCCTGGGAACGCCTCTGGATCCTCCCGGAGGAGTTGGAGGAAGTGTCTGGGGATAAGGAAGTCTGGGAGTCCCTGCTTAGACTGCTGCCCCCGCGACCCGGCCCCGGATAAAGCGGAAGAAGATGGATGGATTAATTCAAGAAGAAGATGGATGGATGGATAGATGTGCAATATAAAGCAGGTGAGAGAAAATCTGTCAGTTAACTTAGCTAGACCCATTCATACAGATGGCTATTTTGAAAATAAAATAATAACTAGACTAAATAACAGATGGTTGATCTTATAATCACCATACTTGAAGCCCTTTTCAACAATAATATTAGTTATTTATAATAAGACAAGCTCCATGGTAATGCTGAGAGGAGGGGCTTTAGACGACAAGAAAGTCAACTTTCCTTCGGGTCACGTCATCAACAAACTGCTTTGTGAAGGACAGAAACAGCGTGAACAGGTAGGATTACGCTCTAGCCCTACCTGTCTCCTCCTGCTGCTCCTCGGCCTGACTCCCTCTCCTCTCTAGCCTCCCTCGTGTGAGCATTCTATGTTTCCACTGTTGTCTTGTGTTATCGGCTCGCACCGCGATGTGCTCCTGCCGGAACTCACTGAGAAAGCGGACAAAATAACAACTGTAGGCTCCCCGCTGATTGTAACTCATGGTTCACTCACGCTTTATTCACTCACTTCACTCACGGAACACTTCCTGCTCCCGAAGAGTGCAGACGCTTCCCTGCTTGCTCCTGCTTGCTTCAGCTGCTTTCCTTATTTATTTTGCTTTTAAATCAGTTTTTGTCTTCCAAACATTTTTTATTATGACTTTTTCTAGTCAACCAAGGATTTTAAGAGCATTTTTCGAGTTTTAATCAACAAATCTGACAAACCAGCGACATGTCCGTGAGAAGAGAAACGCTGTTGGAAATTTCAACAAGGAATTCATGAGCTACAAGCAAGGACCTAAAAATACAGCTAAAAAAACGCCACCTAAAATACAGCTTACAAACAGATTTTTACCACTTTCAAAGACTGAAGTAAATGAACAAAGGAAAAATGGGAGACATGACGTGGCGAAAAGGCAGACAGAGAGAGAATCTGTGCCTAACGTCAAGGTCGTCTTGATTGGGGATGGTGCGATAAGTCACGTGATGCATGAAAAAATTAAAACACATTCTTTTCCCAGCGCCACAATCACTGAGAATACGTCACGTATTTCTAATGTTTTGGCCACACATAAAGTAGTTAAACAACTGATTGTGCACGTGGGCGCAGTGGACACACGACGTAAAGAGACTGAAGTTTTGAAAAGAGACTTCTTGGAGTTATTCAACGAGCTTGATAAAATTGAAATAAAAACATTCATAAGTGGACCTCTTCCAAACATCGACAGGAAGATAAACAAGTTTAGCCAGCTGCTTCAGCTGAACACATGGCTGTCCAAAGAGTGTGCAACAAGAGGATTGCACTACATTGAGAACTTTTATCTATTCTAGAAACGAGAGGACCTGTTTAAGAGAAATGGCCACACCTCTGTAGAGGTGGAGTGAGGGTGCTGACAGAGAACCTGTTCCACGCTCTGAGGCATTGGACTGGGCCTGGACAGGGTCCTGAGCAGATAGTCAGAGAAGAGAGGAATGAGAGAAGAATTTCTGCTCCATCAGCCAGAGAACGAGCCAATGTTTCAACATCAGCAGCACCACAACTACAGCCTCCACCAAAGGATTTATTAGCAGCCGCTCCACCACCACCAGCAAAGAATTCAACTCCAGCTGCTCTACGATCACCTCCACCGCCTCCAGCGAAGGACTCATCTGCAGCAGCACCACCACAACAATCTTTACCACGGCTAGCGCAGGAGTCATTTCAGTTCTTTCCTGCACGGTCCTCATCAAAGGCCTTGGACTCATCTGTGGCGGACCCGGCAGTATCCCTGCCATCGCCCCTGCCCTCAGAACAGCCCTGGATCCCCCCTGCAACATCTACTCCCACTACAGATTCCTCACTTTCCTTTCCATCTCCACCCTCACCCAGGGGCCTTCCCAGCCATCTTGAATATCTGATCAAATCAGGCATCAAGAGGGCTCCACTCACGCCTAATATAGCAAGATCAAGAGTTCTGATATCAACGATGATGAACTCTCCCCCTGACTGTTGCTACACACAGACAAAAATCGCCCCCACCTAAACCCCTGCACCTTTCACCTGGTCCCAAACTCTCACCGGCTCCCGCTACAACCAACAGGCCTACACCTGGATGCACTGGGTCTCAGCGTTGTCCAGGACTTATAGTCATAGATTAATTAATCAAACTACAACATCCGGGCCCTGTGGATAAAAAAACAGCCTCCCTAGTGTCTATTTTCTGTAGTAACATCACACAGATGGGAAAACAAAATGCGAGTCAGACTGCCCAATCTGAGAAATTTTGATTCATATCCATCCCTGTAAAAAGATAACGCCCAGTCTCACTGAAACTAGTCTGAAACTTGCTGTGCTAAATGTCAGATCCTTATGATTAACAAAATCATTCTTAAATTATAACTAATTTTATTTCTCTTATAAATCTTGATTTTATGTTTTTTTCTAACTGAAACATGGCTTGACAAAAACACAAGGAAATTTAGTTCTAATAGAACCTGCTCCACCCAATTTTATGTTTGAATCTGAAACACGAGAAAACAAAAAGGGACGTGGTGTGTGTGCTTTTGTTAGAGATGAAATAGTTACCCAGAGGTTGTCCTTTGTCCGTTATTTGGTGTTTTCAACATTTGAGTTTAGCCTTTAAAATTGAGCTAAAACAGTCTCCAACTCCATTCTCTTCATTGTATTGTTTATACAAGCCTCATCAGCACTGCAAAAGTTTTATTGATGATTTTACTGAGATGATTTCAGTCTTATGCACAGACTTTGATGGTTTGGTCATAACAGGTGATTTCAATGTTCATGTTGATAATAATCTGTGACAGAAACGCTAAAGAGCTTCATGCTGTCCTTGAAAACTTTCGGTCTTACCCACAGCAGAGGGCACACTCTAGATCTTCTAATTACAAAAGGGGTTAATATTTCAAACGTCAATGTGGTCGATGTTGCTCTGTCTGATCATTTCTGTGTCTTTTTTGGCCTGTCTGTTTTGTCCCAAACTACCAGCTGGTCCTGCAGTTGTCCGGAGGAGACACATAAATGGCACAGGCACGTGAAACAAATTTATGGGAAATGATA
Source organism: Chaenogobius annularis (assembly GCA_015082035.1). NCBI lineage: Eukaryota > Metazoa > Chordata > Actinopteri > Gobiiformes > Gobiidae > Chaenogobius > Chaenogobius annularis. The sequence continues at coordinate 1,583,094 of BJKM01000014.1, forward strand.
AACTTTGAAAATGTCTCATGTTCTAATGTAAATGATTTGTTGAACTCTGTTACATCTAGTGTTTTGAATGTTTCTCGACACCCGTTGCCCACAAACGAAGGCTAAAATTGTTAAAAATAAGCAGAAAGGCACCCATGGAGAAATGATGATTCGGTGGATGCCGTCCATCTCGAAGACAAAGGCCAAGTAGACACAGGGCGACCCAATCCCCTCTCTCTTGTTCTAACCTCTATACTCTACCGAAAACCCGAGACCGAACACATGGGTCAAGTCCCGAGCCATCCCAGTTCCAGAAAAGAAGAATTTACAGAGAGAAGTTGTCCACTTCGTATAAACCCTCAATTTATCATTGCTAAGAACACTAAGAAACACAAACGAATAATTCAATTCTAACAACTATACTTTGAAGCAGTCAGTATACAAACCTCGCCAGAGCTCCTTTTCATCACCTAAGCAAACCAGCCCCAAACAAGCATAAACAAACCCCCAGCTCAGACCTCACGATTACTCATTACATCCAACGTGTAATGAGTTTGCTTATTGCTTTAACTGACCAAATTTCAGGGCATTAAAAATGTATAAATTCAAAATGCAAAAAATACACCCTCTCAACAACCCACCCTCACCACATCTTAAACTGCACCTCACTTTGCTTAGTAGAACTGCCCAAAACCTTTCCATGGAAGATCTATTCCCAGTCTGAGATTCAATATACATGCAAGCCTCCACATCAAGTGTCTGGATTACCCCACCAGAATTCTCATACAAAGATTCTTGCTTGAGCTGCTAAACCAAACATTGTTATATGTCTACGCACTAAGTCTAGTTAACAGAGTCGCTGCGAAGTCTGTGTCAGTGATGTCAATATACCCAATTTTCTTTGACAAACTGCGGTCATAAAGCCTCCCTAAAGAAGAGCAGTTTGATACCCGACACAAGATACTAGTAATTAGGCCTATACTGGTTAATCTACCAGTTGGCTGGGCAAACACCCTTCGTAAACGGTAGCGTTGTTTACGCCAATAGCTTCCACTGGATTCTCCTTCTTTATACGCAAGCTTGCATTGTCTGACTGATGTATCCCCCCAGTCAGTCTTATATAGACCTACACCCCCACAACAGCACTATGGGACTGCTCTTGTCAAGGTGACACCACATCCACTGAACCCCACCGGGGCCAAAGCCCTCCCAATATCATAATTCTTCCTTAAGATTCTGCGGAGTGCTCTTGCTTTTGACACTGCACGCATCATGTTGATACTTATACAGAGACTAGAGGCACTGGCACACCGGGTCGTCCTTTCCACTCGCGCTGCGCTAAATAACACATATTCCCTAATTTACTATCGAGACGCAGCAGTGGAAAGTTCGATTTCTGTTGACAATTGGTACACTCGAGTCTAACGATACCTCCAGGACCAGATGACCTCTGACCTGTGGGTTCCCCGCCAAGTTCAATCCTGCGGTCCCCGTTATCCTGTCAACCCTCTACCATGCCTGCCGTACGCAGCTAGTCCAGTTGATACACACGCCGAGAGAATGGCGCATGATATCTCTCCCTAACACATCAGCACGAGATACCCCACGACACACTACAATCTAAGTTTGCCCACCCTTTGACCCGGGGCCCAGCGTAGATCTGCACCATTGGACTCTTCTCACCCACAACCCCAACCATAAGGGTGCATGTTACCAAAACATATCTTCTCTCCAAGTCTGCAAGAACCGACCAACTAGCGTTACCACCCTCGTCCTGTCTGTGCCAGACACACACAAAGAGACGATAGTAATACCCACCACCCCTACGTTCATCCAGAGTCTTCCGCTCTAAACGAAACCCTCATGCCAACTATAACATCAAGTTACGAAATCTAGGTCCCGTGGGCAACCATTAGATCTCACGGTTACACAACCACACCGAAATGTAGTGTATATCAAATGCGTTGACTCAGCTAGCACTGAACTTTAACACGGCCCCTACCGTCCCAAACATCTTCTCGAATAACCGCACGATCATTCTCAGCTGTCATACCATCCTTAACCAAAACACCATACCTCTAAACATACCAAACCGAGTATTTATCTGCTAAAGCCTACGACCCTGGAGAGACTACTTATATACTCGCTAATCAGCGTGTTGTGTCCTCTAGCATAGGACTTACCGACTACCAGTACATCCACTGCCACTTATTCTCGAGCCATCGAGTCTAGGTGACCAGTTTCACGTCTACTCACCACCCTGTATCACACAGCCATTGGGGCGATTATCTCACTGCCCAGAGAATAGCATGTCCACCCTCCCGGTCTCCACTAACACCGCAGGAAACGTTAATGATATCAGAAAATCTCATTCTCTCTATATACAACCGCATGCTATATATGCAGCATCCTGTCACACTCGCCTCAAGACCGATCAGCACTATCCATAGCAGCTCGTGGCTCTGTAACAAGCTTCTCCATGCCTGGCACCAAAGTACATCTTCGATATGTTAGTGCCATAATGAACCATCTCGACTCTGAGGACCTCAGGGACCGGCCTCCTGCTGTGCCAAGCATGGGACTAAACATGGGGAATCTGTGTTTCAGTTTCATGCAGCATAAAATCTGGAACAGTCTTCCTGAGGATGTGAGACAGGCCGCGTACTCTGGCAATGTTCAAATCTAAACTAAAAAACTGTTTGTTTGGCTGTGGCATATGACTTAATATTCTTTCTACTCTTCTCTTTTATGTCCTTGAACTATTATTTTGGGATTTCTGCCATGTCTTTATTTTAATGGATTTTTTCCTGTTGTGTGAAGCACTTTGAGTTGCCCTTTTGTACGAATTGTGCTCTACAAATAAACATGCCTTGCCAGGTGTTTCACAAGTGTTCATGAGTCCCATCGGCCAAAGGGAGAAAGATAACTCATTCTCTGTGGCAGAGGAGGTATCTGGTCCGATTGGGACCGTAAGCCTCCCTGCCTGAGGGGATGGTTCTAATCTAGTCCCTGTCCAAGGGTGAGAAGGGTCAGCTGTGAGCCAAACTGCTCGTCCCAGAGTCCTGGAAACGTACAGGTCCTGCAGAGATGGAAGTCTGCAGCCGATCACCTTCTCAGCAGAACGCACAATGCACTGTAGTCTCTGTTTGTCCCTGGCTGTGGCTCCAGAGTACCACACGGTGATGGAGGATGGACTCAATGATGGCCGTGTAAAACTGCGCCATCATCTGCACTGGCAGCTTGGCTTTCCTCAGCTGCCGCAGGAAGTATATCCTCTGTTGGGCCTCCTTGATGAGGGAGCTGATGGTGGGCTCCCACTTGAGATCCTGGGTGATGGTGGTGCAGAGGAAGTGGTGGTGATGGGGGAGTCTGTCATGGTGAGGGGGGGCTAGGGAGCTGTGACTTTCCTGAAGTCATCTCCGCTGTCTTCTGGGCATTGAACTCCAGGTTGTTATCTCTGCACCAGGACACCAGCCGGTCCACCTCCCTCCTGTAGACACTCATCCCAGTTCGAGATGAGCCTGATGAGATGAGGATGGTGTCGTCCGCAAACTTGACCAGTTTTATGGAGTCGTGGCTGGAGGTGCAGCAGTTTGTGTACAGGGAGAGGAGCAGGGGAGAAAGTACACAGACCTGTGGAGATCCTGTGCTGATTGTCCGAGTTTCTGAGACATACTTCCCCAGCCGCATGCACTGTCTCCAATCCATCAGGAAGTCAGTGGCCTGCAGGTGGAGTCAGGCACGTTGCGCTGGGAGAGCTTGTCTTGGATCAGAGCAGGGAGGATGGTGTCGAATGGTTGTCGTGGAAAAACATCTCTAACGGTTATCAAGAAATAAAGTAAAACAATAAGAGTTTGTGTTTTCTCTGTCTTTTCGTCCTGTCTGTGATCACGTTCCCCAATCTGCTGCAGCAAGTTTTTAAAAATCTTTCAATATTTGATCGCTGTCAAAGCAGACACTCTTGGTCTAATTAAGTTTAGCCTAATCCATTCTTCCTCAGTGTCCTTATCTTCTTCGCCCTCCGAGTACACTGGGCCAGTGTCTTCCACATCCCCTCTGACCATGATGATATGTCAGTTTCTTTCTGAAAAAATCACAGGACAAAACGTACAAAAATTATTTATTCAATACTTCCCATTGTGACATCGGTTATTCCATGGTCGGAAGCAGTGGCAGAATTTAGACTGTCAGGAAGAAGCAGCCGGAGCCTGTACAGAAGCTGGTTAGAGGTTTAAGTTTTGACATCCTAAAATCTTATCGTGAGTCTGTGAGGAAGAAGAGAGGCATTGACTTGTTCCAAACAACTTTCACACCCTTGAGCATCAAAAAGCTCGAAACACTGCAAATCTCCTTTGTCTCTAACATTAGTATTCTCAGTGTTTGCTCTGAAACTTATTTCATATCCTAATGAAATAAGTTTGATTGGGGGTTTGGGGTCAATTTGGATGATAATCAGCTGTAGACTTCATTTGTATGGCTAAAAATTGTAATCATCTGCCAATTCTCGTGTTGGTTGTAAATTTTAGACCGTCTGAGGTGAAAATTAGGCAAATGCCCAGTGTGCACATCAGATCACACCTGAGGAGATTTACTGGACGCAAGGGAGAATAGAAGAAGGTGTGTTGGAATAAGGAACCGTATGACAGTGGATGTGTGAAATGCTTCTTCTATAATGTCACCAATGTAATAAAAAACTAAACAAAACGACTAGTTTACCAAAAATTTTACTTTTTTACCATCAATGATTAAGAGATACTCGGTTTGAAAGATTATCTTTCGCACCTTCAATATAAGTGAATGTTCGTGTGTAGTGTTTGTGTGTGTGGAAAAAAAGGGGCGTTCTTGTGTCGTCCGAGCTGATCTCTCTGCGGCCTGGAGTGACTCTTTCGTTTTTCCACTTTGGACCAAAACCCGTAGACTCCATCATGTGGTGATTGTAATTCAGTCAGTTTTCTCAAAAGCCTCTTGCTCTGAATGATAAACCAATCGCAGGATACGGGGGCAGAGTGGTGTGGCGGTGGCGAGGCGAGATGTTGCTGCAGTGGTTGGGCAGGGTCCTGGGCCCAATTTTTCATCACATAAAACGCACAAAAGACATTCTGCTTTCCTTGAATTTTAATTAATTAATTTCCAGAACAACGGACTTCTACAATTTCCTCAATTCTATTCATCAACATTTAAAATTAACTTTAAATCACAGTGAAACAGATATACGTTTTTCTGGATATCAGACGAGAAGAACACAAACTAGAAACTGATCTGTATCAAAAAGAAAGTGACAAGTTCTCCTTACTACATGCAACTCCTTCCATCCACCTCAGATGAAAAAAGGTTTTCCGATCAGCCAATTTAATCGGGTCAGAAGAACGTGTTCTAAACAAACAGACTATGTTAAACCTTGAGAATTGGTCCAGAATGAGAGGTTATAAGGAGAAATGGATAAAAGGAGCCAGAAACAGCTTTGGTTTCTGGCTCGGCCCCACGTCACTCATTTGGGCTGCACCCGGCCGGGCCCTGTGGGGAAAGGCCCAGCCACCAGGCGCTCGCCGTCGAGCACCCACCCCAAGCCTGGCTCCAGGGTGGGGCCCCGGTAACGCCAACCCGGGCGACGTAACTGGCCTTGGGTTTTTTTTCTCATCGTATGGGGCTTGTGAACCGATCTTTGTTCGGCCCGTCACCCAGGACCTGTTTGCCTTGGGAGACACTACCAGGGGCTTGAAGCCCCGGACAACATAGCTCCTGAGATCATTCAGGCGTCAAACCCCTCCACCACGTTAAGGTGTCGGTTCAAGGAGGGGACTCCGCCAGGGCTGCCCTTTGTCACCGGTTCTGTTCATTGTTTTTATTTACAGAATTTCTAGGCGCAGTCAGGGGTTGGAGGGGGTCCGGTTTGGGGAACACAGGATCTCATCTCTGCTGTTTGCAGATTATGTTGTCCTGATGGCTCGATCAAACCTGGACATGCAACATGCACTGGGATGGTTTGCAGCCGAGTGTGAAGCAGCTGGGATGAGAATCAGCACCTCCAAATCTGAGGCCATGGTTCTCAACCGGAAAAAGGTGGCTTGCCCTTTCCAGGTGGGTGGGGAGTCCTTGCCCCAAGTGGAGGAGTTCAAGTATCTCGGGGTCTTGTTCACGAGTGAGGGAAGGATGGAGCGTGAGATTGACAGGCGGATCGGTGCAGCGTCTGCAGTGATGCGGTCACTGCATCAGACTTTTGTGGCAAAGAAGGAGCTGAGTCGAAAGACAAAGCTCTCGATTTACCGGTCAATCTACGTTCCTACCCTCACCTATGGTCATGAGCTTTGGGTAGTGACTGAAAGGACAAGATCGCGGATACAAGCGGTCGAAATTAGTTTCCTTCGCAGGGTGGCTGGGCGCTCCTTAGAATAGGGTGAGGGCTCAGTCAATGGGAGGAGCTCGGAGTAGAGCCGCTGCTCCTCCACGTCGAGAGGAGCCAACTGGGTGGCTCGGGCATCTGTCTCCTGGGCGCCTCCCTAGGGAGGTGTTTTCGGGCATGTCCCACCGGGAGGAGGCCCCGGGGAAGACCCAGGACATGCTGGAGGGACTATGTCTCTCGGCTGGCCTGGGAACGCCTCGGGATCCTCCCGGAGGAGTTGGAGGAAGTGGCAGGGGATAAGGAAGTCTGGGAGTCCCTGCTTAGACTGCTGCCCTTGCGACCCGGCCGCAGATAAAGCGATAAAGCTTCTAAAGAAGATGGATGGATGGATATTATGAATGTACCAAGATACTAATTGAAGTATTCAGCACAAGAGATTGAAAATATTTTGAAAAAGCACCGGTTCATTGTTAACACAGATCCATCATTTAAAAATGTAATCAACAAGCCTCCTCAAGTAATGTACAAACGTCCTCCAAACTTAAGACAAATGCTAGTTAAGTCTGATCTGATTCCACCCAGAAGCAGTACATTTTTAGAGCCTCCACCAGGAAACTACAGGTGTGGGTCATGTACACAATATCATTTTACCAACAAATGTAATACCTATACACATCATTTGGATTAAGTGTGCAGGCTTGTTTCTCTATTTTTTAAAACAAAGTTGTAGCCTGGCACCTATAGTGATGTGCATATACCTACATTATCCGAATAATCAAAATCATATTACAATTCATATTCGGCCGTATTCCCACACCCCAATAACACATCAGTCCATTTTATTGTCGTATTGCAATGTGCGTGTAACAGTTGTTGTGGAAAACCTCTGTAACAATTATTAAGAAATAACGTAAAACAATAGAACAGAGTTGTCTTTTTTCAGAAGTGAAGTTTTGTGCGTAAATTGTGTGTCAATTGCTCTTACACCCGTGAAGAGCCCTAAACCATCAGATCTACTGCTCCCACGGATCTAGTTCCAGTTTATTTACTTTCTGCTTTAGAACCAGTCCTTTTTTTGGCCAAAAGAATAAGACGCCGCAGACGGGGGAAACGCTGGTCCGCTGTCATAAACGCTCTATTGTTTGCTCACTTTCCAACAAACTGGATGAAATGGCGCTGCTGATGAGACGGAACAGAGACTTTTCTTCATCCCCTGCTTTTTGCTTCACGGAGACGTGGCTCAGCGAGTCGGTCCCGGAAGGCGCCTTGCAACTGGAGGGCTTTTAGTTGTTCCGCGCCGACAAAGAAAAAGACCTCTCCGGTGGGAAATCACGAGGCGGAGGAGTCTGTTTTTACATCAACAACGCCTGGTCATCCGATGTGACTTGTCTCCAAGTTCTGCTCACCTGCTCAGGAATATCTTTTCATTAACTGCAAACCATTCTACTCTCCACGCCAGTTCACCTCATTCATTCTGGCCGTTGTTTACATTCCACCGAGTGCAAACATGCAGGAGGCACAGCGCGCGCCCGCGGACCAGCTTCTGAGTGTGGAGCGGATCTTCCCGGACTCCTTGTGTATTATCCTGGGTGATTTTAACAAGGGGAATCTCAGCCATGAACTACCAAAGTACAGACAGTTTATTAAAGTCCCGACCAGAGAGCAAAATACGCCGGATCACTGTTACACAACAGTCAACAACGCATTTCGCACTGTGGCCCCAAGCCGCAGTGGGCTTTTCAGATCACACCATGGTTCACCTGATCCACACGTGCAGACAGAGGCTGAAGCTCCCCAAACCTGTAGTGAGGACCTCTGAGAAGTGGACCAGTGAGGCAGTGGAGGAGCTACGTGCGTCTTTGGATATCACAGACTGGTAGGTTTTCAGAGCTGCCACAGATAGTTTGGATGAGTACACGGACACTGTGACGTCATACATTTGATTCTGTGAGGACAGCATCATACCATCACTCACCAAAGTCACTGTCAATAATGACAAGCCCTGGTTCACCCCAAAACTGAGGCTGTTAAGGCAGCAGAAGGAGGCAGCGCACAAGGCTGGCTACAGTGAGCGCTACAAAGATGCGAAGTATGGATTTAGCAGGGAGGTGTCGAGAGAATACACATCTGAAGCAGCAATTCTCTGACAACAACCCACCTCCCACACCACTCTCTCAGTTCAGGAACAGGATGTAAACAGACTATTTCGGAAATCCAACCCCCGAAAAGCTGCTGGACCAGACGATGTTTCCCCCGCTACCCGGAGACACTGTGCCGGCGAACTGACCCCAGTCTTCACAGACATTTTTAACACCTCCCTGGAGTCATGCCACGTCCCAGCCTCAAGTCGTCCATCAGTGTCCCTGTCCCCAAGAAGCCCCAGACCACAGGACTTAATGACTACAGGCCAGTGGCGCTGACATCTGTGGTCATGAAGTAATTTCAACCCCCTGCAGTTCACCTACAAAGCCAACAGCTCTGTAGACGCCATCAACCTGGCACTCCACTTCATCTTGCAGCATCTGGACTCCCCGGGAACCTATTCCAGGATCCTGTTTGTGGACTCCAGGACAAGCTCTCCCAGCTCAATGTGCCTGACTCCACCTGCAGGTGGATCACTGACTTCCTGACGGATCGGAGGCAGTGCGTGCGGCTGGGGAAGAATGTCTCAGGCACTCGGATTATCAGCACAGGATCTCCACAGTACTTTCTCCTCTGCTCTTCTCTGCTCTTCTCCCTGCACACAAATTGCTGCACCTCCGGCTACGACTCTGTAAAAACTGATCAAGTTTGCTGATGACACCACCCTCATTGGGCTCATCTCGGACGGGGATGATTCTGTCTCCAGGAGGGAGGTGGACCGGCTGGTGTCCTGGTGCAGCGGTAACAACCTGGAGTTCAATGCCCAGAAGACAGTGGAGATGATCGTGGACTTCAGGAAAGTCACAGCACCCCCACCCCCCACCATGACAGACTACCCCCATCACCACCATAGACTCCTTCCGCTTCCTTGCTCCCACTTGAGGTCCTGGGTGATGGGCACCACCATCACCCAGTGGGAGCCCACCATCAGTTCCCTTATCAAGAAAGCTCAGCAGAGGATGTACTTCCTGCGGCAGCTGAGGAAAGCCAAGCTGCCAGTGCAGATGATGGTGCAGCTTTTCACGGCCGTCATTGACTCCATCCTCACCTCCTCCAGCACCGTGGGGTACGCTGGAGCCACAGCCAGGGACAAACAGAGACTACAGCACATTGTGCATTCTGGTGAAAAGGTGATCGGCTGCAGACTCCCATCTCTGCAGGACCTGTACGTCTCCAGGGCTCTGGGACGAGCAGGTCGGATCACAGCTGACCCGTCTCATCCTGGATATGGCCGATTTGAACCACTCCCCTCAGGCAGAGGGCTACAGTCCATCCGGACCGGAACCTGCCGCCACAAGAAATGTCTTTCCCTCTGCCATTGGACTCATGAACACTTCTAAACACCTGCCACTTTAACTACAATTTTATCACTCATTGCACTGATTACTTCCTGCACTACATCTGTGAATGTAACTGTAAATTCTTCATAGTCAGCCTATTTTTATATACTATAGTAAATTTAAATTGTTTTCGTCAATGCATACCCTTTTGAGTTCATGTTCTTTTTTAAATTATTGTTCATCGTTGTATGTTGCACCTTAATGCCGAAACAATTTCCTATGTTTGTGAATTTTGTTCATTGACAATGGCAATAAACCTTTCTGATTCTGATAACATAATTTATACTTGAGCAGATGGTCACATGACCCGCATCACCTGGAAAATTACTGGCCCTGAGACAAATGCTGGTTACAAGAGCAAAGAACAGAGGTAGGTGTGAAAGACTGGCTTAGGCATGGGTGGGGGGCATCCTGGCCCCCCCTGGGTTTCTCGCCATTCGAGAGAAACTGGTTTTTGGTCAAAGAGCAACACAGTATGGATGCATAGTTATCATTTGTATGCGAACATGGATGGGCCAGGTAGACTGGATCCTAGGCGTCTATGATATCACATGAGATAAAGACCAAATGGAATTTTCTGCCATACCACAGTGCAATCCCATAAGGACTAGGAGCAGACTAGGAGAGGCATTCAACTGTACTAGGACATGCGTTTGTACTCACATTGTAGATCAGCATTTACATCTGATTATATTGACCAAAAACATTCAAGTTCAACATTTGTGTTGTTTCTTCTAGGATATTCTCAAGTCACTTTCTCCGAAGTGGACCCCAAAAAAAAAACCCTAAAACGCCAGTTTTAAGGGATATATCAGCAAACGTTATTGTATCAAACTCACGTTATGTATCGTGAACCCTGTTTTATAGGTGTATTTTCAAGATGGTTTTATTTCATGTGCAGCACATTTGAAACTGCTTTCATTGTAAAAAGTGTCGTACAAATAATGTGGATTGTATTCGAATACCAAGTTGATACTGATATCTGGAAACACTCCGATATCACAATAACCAATATACCATCCCTATTTGACAACAGTTCGTTTGTGGCTGATGACAGCAGGGGAGATGAGGGCTGCTTTGACCAGCACATGCTCTTTTTTATTACCAAACTCAGGGCTGTTTGAGTAACTTTGTTAGATGTTTAACTGTGTGCATTTGCAACGAGCCGCACACACAAAAGAAATGATGCACCACTGTGCTCCCGCTGATTGTAGGTTTGGATCGCATGTTGAATAGGCCTTAAAGTGAAGATACCTGAGATTTGCCATCCAATAGTCCTGAAGCTGCTAAAATACCACTAAATACCCTTGTTTTTGTCTCTTTTTAAAGGTCATTTTTATAGTTCTAATTATAGACAATATACTTGATATTCTAACTTTGCATAGCTCTAAAACAACTGTTATAATATTATCCACTTCTTGATTTATCTCCCACCTCTAGTTTTTAATAATATATAACAATCTAAATTTTCAGTGTTATCTTATGATGAGCTTCTTCATCCCTCTGTGGTATTCAGAGGGTGGTTTAGTTTAGATCGGATTGTCCGTAATGGCGAATCCATATTAAACCATAATATGAAAAATCAAAAACCAACAACGCCACATGGGAGTTTGTTCAGGACCAACTAAATCTAAAACATGTAAAGACACTTGATTCAAAAGATAGCAAAAGTACATAATTTATTTATACATAATATAAATATATTGTATATGTATATGTATATAATACATACTTGTTCATAAAATCGTTTTTGTCATTGTTTACGTTTGCGTCAAAAACATTTCATGTCAAAATCCATCAATCCAATGATCAAACTGGTACGGACTTAAAGAGAGGCCAGGCAAGGCGGTGACGGCGCACACTCCAGTTCCATGGCTCAGATCTATAAAAGACAACACTGTCACTACTAACTGTACAGCTGGATGACTGTTAGAGGGCCTAAGTACACCACACACCTGTAGTTGTAGCTGGACGGCGCAGGCTTGGACAGGCGCCAGACAGTAACACGCCCGATAGCCGGCATGACAGGCGGCACACACCGAGAGCATCAAACAGTGCGGGCCCATGGCAGCAAGCACTAAAGAAAACAGTTCAAAATCAATGCTGCAAATAATGCTAAAGCTTGCACATTAAATCTGAAGTTTGGATGTGAGCGGCATCAACGCAGGAAGACCGGGAGTAAGAGTGGAAGGTCAGAGGGCGAAAGATAGGAAAGGAAGCGCTTTTATGGAATGGTTGACGTCACCGCAAACCAATAGCAAGATTGCTCAATAGTGGTAAAACCTGCCCGCAGGCTGTACTGCAGGCAGTACTACATCACTTGTTCTTGGATTCTCTGGAGGCAGTTTTGTTTTAGTCAGGGTTCCTCTATTTGATCAGGTTTCTTTCCTAAACAAAGTCAGTGTGTGATTAGACCAGGGGTGTCAAACATGTGGCTCGTGGACCGCATCCGGCCCCCCAGTTTTAATCTAGCCCACCGAATATTTCTGATTTATATTTATTCATTTCCAATAGATATATAGCATTTTTTTAACGCAAGTCTCACAATCCTTTGCAGCGGTCGCTCCTACCCAGCGCCGCTCACCACTGCTGTGCTGAGGGCTAAGAAGTACCCACGCGAGTTGGCACTTTAAAGACTTGAGCAGAGGTCTGAGCGGGAAAAGAGACGAGTGGTTTTGGGACACACACGGAAGAAAAAAAGGAGATGGTTTTGTGGATGTTAGCGCTGTGCTGAAAGCGGTGCTAATGTGGAGCTAACTACAAGAAAACAAACTTCTGTGAAGATGATCTGTGAGGGAAACATCCAAACCTGTGCAAACCTGGGCAGATCCAGAGCAACAGGTAAAAACACAGATTAGAGTCTAATAAAGTATGAACATGACAGAGTGACGCTGCTGTGAGCACTCATTTGATTAATGAAAATAGTGAGCCAATATCGAGTTTGCGCAGCAACAGCAACAAGTCTGTGATATCAACATTTCATATCAAGTCCATATTCCTATTCCTGCTTTTGATGCATGAATATGGACTGTCTTTCACCTGCTGCAGATTTGTGCAACAGTGGCCACGTATAACTATTACTAAGCTATATAAAGCTATTTATGTCTTATATTTTTTATTGTCATATTTTTTTATATTTACGTTCGGCCCAGGAGCCAGCTTGAGCATCGAAATTCGCCCTGCACCCCAAAAGGAGTTTGACAGCCCTGGATTAGAGTGAGATTCAGAGTAACAGCAGATTCCACAGAATGAAGGCCTTCTCACTTGGGATGAGTGAAGTCTCCTTTTGGACCAGGACTCCCTGATATGGACCAGAGCATCCACAAGTCTCAATCACAGAATACACCACCTCCCACTCAACTGGTTCTAGTGGATCTGTGTTCTTCTGTCTGCAGCAGACAGGAGCTGGAAACAACTTTGTTGTTGTTGATTAAAACATACTTTGATATTCTAAATGTGTAAATGCATTTTGAGAAAAAATTACTTGGAAACTGTACTTTATTCTATGCTGCTCGGTGGTGGAGTGGATTGTTGTGGTTCGGGTCCAGCTCGTGACAGTTTGATGCAATGTCTTTCCCCAGTCTCATCCCCATTTCATGCTACACTGTCCTGTCTAATAAAGCATACAGGCCCAAAAATCATTTATATAAAGAAGCATTATTTCATCTTTTGGAGAATAATCTAATACCTACATGTTTGGGCTTGGCAGAGTTGTCAATGATGGATGTGTCTTCTCTCGCTGACACTGGCAGGAAGTGATTTGGAAACTGGACTTTAGTGGTTCCTGTAATTAAATCAAAAGAAACTTAAAAATATGTTTGATTTCAGGACACACTGAAGGAGAATTAAACCGCACTCAACTGCAATGTTACAAAAATACAATAATCCAAAATGTTTGTTCCAAACTAGAATGGGAATACCTTGTGATTCTGTTGAGACCCTGACGTCAGGATCAGGGCTCCCTCTGGTGGCGCTTCAGTGCAGTGTGTATATGATACCATGGACAGCTCCTCTTTTATGAATTTAAATGTGTTGTAAACGACTCACTGGAACATGATGGATCCTTTCTGAATCCAGTCTTATAGTAAAATTGTTATTATGTAAATAAAATATACTAAAATACAACATTAACAAGAGAAACAGGGAGTGTCCCACTGGCCGACAAGTCAGTGGACAAACCCAAATCTCCAAAGTAGACAGCCAGGTGTACTATGTAGGACAGTGTGAACACTGGCTGTAGTTCTTACAATCTAGTAACAAATGACATTAACTATGTTTGGTATCACATTTTTGTGATAAAACTTACTTAGTATTCCTAGCTTTCACTTTTTGTGTGAACACAAATCTTACTACTAGAAACATTTTTATCTGTATAAATATATTTTTAAACTACTTAAGATTGAAAATAGATAATAAATGTAAAACCTATGTACAGGAGCTGAAATCGGCGGAGCTGAAGGTGGTAAATGCTGCTGATTATGTGTTGACAAGCCCAGAGTCTCAGAGAAGGAACTCAGTCATCGTCTGACTCAGAGTCTTGGAAGTACTGTAGGTAGACCCCACACATCCCAGTATAGGTGGAGGGGGTGGGGTCCAACATCCCAGCAGAGGTGGAGGGGGCGGGCTCGTCGGGGCTGTGATCAGAGTGCTGCCTCTTGGAGGGCTCTTCCTCATCGTCTTCATCATTCCTATGGCGCTTGGATCCACCGAGAGGGACAAAATCCAGAGCAAGACCCACAGCGAGAGAGCAAGGAGCAGAGGGAGAGGAGGGCGTAGGGAGGGCAGCAGCAGGAGAAGGCGGACGATGCTCCTCTTCCAGGTTGGGCGATGGAGACCTGTGGAACACGTTGTCCCAAAAATCGTCGTCGTCCTCATCTTCTTCTTCCGGCACATCCTCCTCGTCTTCATTGCTGTCCTCTTCATCAGAGAAACTGCCATATGCAGAGTCGGCGTCCAAGTTCTCCCAGACCTCCAAGACGTCCAAGACGTCCAAGCGAGGATAGCCGTTCAAGATGTTTAAGCGAGGAAAGCCGTCCAAGACGTTTAAGCGAGGAAAGCCGCCAAAGCCGTCCAAGCCGTTTAAGCGAGGAAAGCCGCCAAAGCCGTCCAAGCCGTTAGAGCCGTCCTCCTGAACACCTACCGGCTGCACCTCAGCTGCCGCAGGAGGGTCCGCCGGAGCATCCCATGGGTCCAGAGCTACTGCAAAATTTCACAACATTGACAACTATTACAAATCTATTCTTGTTTTGTAAGTGTTAGAAGGAGTCAAACGTTTTCACACAATTTTACAGACATGTCCCACTGCTGTTGCCACGAGTTTGCAAGGGTGTGTCAGTGCCGACCAAACAGGGAGCTGGCACATCCAAAAATATTAGTAGGCTTTTTTTTTTTATTAGGTCTCTAGGCCTCTAGGATAGTAGGATTTTTATTATTTTTTTACTTATTTGTACAAAGTTTTCCCTCATACTTGCAATCAGATTTGGTCAGACATGTCTTCTCCGGGCTGTGATGTAACACTTTATAGATACCAACCGCCATAAAAAAAACAAAAGAAGTTAGACGCACAGTAGGTGGCGGTAAATGGACCTTTTCAGTTGGCTGCCAACCGCCATTAAAACTGAAGAAGAAGGAGTGACTGCTCTTACCTCCAGGGTCCTAGTCGTCTCTGACCGGGCGAGCCATAGTTGAACTTGATCAACTTGAGCAAACTTGAACTACTTTTTTAATAGGTCTCTAGGCCTACTTAGTGATAGCGGGCATTTTCTTTTACTTATTCGTACGTTTTCCCTCATACTTGCGCTCAGATTTGGTGCCCTCGATCAGACATGTCTCCTCCGGCCTTTCCCTTCACACGCCCTCTGCTTTTCTCTTCCATCTGACCTGACGCAAGATCTTCTTTTTAAAAACAATGCGGGGCTGCCGCCAAACCACTACGGGGCTCTCTAAAGTGAATAAACCCTGAAATGTATCATTTTCATATCTTTGACTATCCATGTTAGCGCTAGTTCTTGACTCAAATGTTTAGCCGGTTAGAAACAGCTGCTTATGAGCAAAACTGTTCATATGAGCATTTAGAAGCATTTAGAATATTTTACGCATTCTTTAAAAACATTTGAGTGACTGATCTGGCTTTCTTTCTCTCTCTTTCTCTAACTTTCTTTCTCTCTCTTGTTCTCTCCTTTTTTTGTAAAACGGTATAACATAACACACATACTTTGAAGACGTACAACTGCAGTGGGTGGCAGTAATGAAACACTTTATGGATACCAACCGCCATAAAACACCAAAGAAGAAGAAGTTAGACGAACAACTACAGTAGGCGGAGTGACTGATCTTACCTCCAGGGTCCAAGTCGTCTCTGACCGGGCGAGCCATAGTTGAATTTGATCAACTTGAGCTTTCAAACTTTCAAAACACACTGTATTCGAAACTGTCACAAGCATTACACAGTCACTATTATTTCGTGTATTCTTTATTATTCTTTTCTTTTTTTCCAGTTTTTCGGCATGTATCACAGGTCGCATTTCTTGTCCGATTCTCGCCATTCAAAGTTAATTTTCTAGGGATTTGTCATCAAAGTTGTGATTTTTCCTATCTCTTAGAGTAGCGGAATGTTGGTGCTTTGTGTCATCATCGTCATGGCAACTGTACAGGATATGGCCATGCGTTACGCAGTCACTTGCGCAGCATCTAGTTGAGTGACTGTGTAATCTAGTGACTGTGTTAGAGGCTTTCTCTCTCCGCTCTCTTTCTCTCTCCCTCTCTCTTTCTCTCTTTCTATTTTTTACGGTAGGTTGAAGACGTACAATTACAGTAGGTGACAGTAATGTAACACTTTATGGATACCAACCGCCATAAAACAGAAGTTGGATGTGTTACTTTTAATGGCAGTGGGCAGCCAACTGAAAAGGTGCATTTACCGCCACCTTCTGTCGTTGTACGTCTAACTTCTTTTTGTTCTTTGGTGTTTTATCTTCTTCGTCTTTGGTGGCGGTTGGTATGCATAATGTTACATTACCGCCATTCTTTAGACTTTGTTCTTTTGATCCTATTCCTTAGTTGTTGTAGTTGTTGTTGTTGTTGCTTCCAATGTCGGCCGGCAGCCAACCGCAAAGGCGCATCCACCGCCATCCACTGGATTGAGTGTGGACGGTAGCTCAACGGAGACCATAATAGAAAAAAGGGGATTGTAGTGTAACACTACAAATATGCTCTTGATTGATGTTACATAAGTAACTATAGCCCCTGATCCCTATTCTCATGCGAGTAAAGGCGCTTTCTTCCCCCGCGTTTCTGCCCATGGATCTGCATGGACCAACACTTCTCTGTATCTGATACAGATGCCGTCCAGTATCACAAAGATTCCCTATAATCCTGCCAAAGTTTATACACGTGACTCTTGATAATAGGCTTGATTTCAAATTTGACAAATCAGCCATTTCATTACCATCCATCCCAACATGGGCAGGGACCCAAATGAAGGAGACCTTCACATCTTTCCTCGACAGAGAGAGTATCAAATAGAAGATGCTATATAGAATATCCTGTCTACAATCAAAGGCGGTTCTTCTTCTTCTTTGGTAGTGTTTTATGGCGGTTCGTATCCATAGTGTTACATTACTGCCATTCTTTAGACTTTATTCTTTAGACTTTATTCTTTGCGGTTGGTATCCATAAAGCGTTACATTACCGCCACCTACTGTAGTTGTACGTCTTCAAAGTATGAAAGTGCAACTACTTCTTCTTCTTCTTCTTCTTTGGTGGCACAGTTGAAAATAAAGTCTACGAATAAAGTTTAAAGAATAAAGTCTAAAGAATAAAGTCTAAAGAATAGTCTAAAGCCTAAGAAGAACAACTAAGCTCTCTTTCTCTCCCTTTTTTTAAATTTACGGTTTAGCGTAAAAGACATACTTTAAAGACGTACAACTACAGTAGGTGGCGGTAAATGCACCTTTTCAGTTGGCTGCCAACTGCCACTAAAAGTAACACAACAACAACAAAAATAACTACGCTATTCCGTTAAAAAACATTAACAAAATCATTTACTAAGAGTACAGGTACGATTGTTAACTCCTATGTAAAAACGATGTATTACCTGCGCTAAAGGATACTGGAAGTGGCTAAACGTCCTCCTGCAGATGTAAAACATATAACAAGCTCACACATAACAATAAAACAGCAACATAACAATAGATTATGGTTAGATATGTATCTTAAACCTTTTTTTTGCCTTTCTCCATATATTTATGAACAAACTTCACCAGAGCCTTCAATTTGTACTTATAAACTAGCACCTGTAAGAGACACCAAAACAAGCAGGGATTTCACAGTATTATTATAGAAGTATATAATTTATTATATATAAAAAATGTTGTAGTTGTAGCTTTGTTTTAGTATAGTCAATTTTCTCAAAAGTAATTTGGTGTCTAAAATCAGTTTAAGTTAATTAAGTGCAACGCCATCTTGAAATTGAGAGTTTATGGGTGATCAGTGAATTAAAAGTGAATAAACTATTAAAGTGGATTTCACTAGCAGGGACCACGCCACAACAAATGGAATAAGAGAGAATGTTTATTTATAATGGTGATGATGGATCAATGATGGATCAATGATGGATTGATTAGAGTTGGCTGGGTAGAGAGATTGTGGATGGGGGCTCCGTCTCGGGTAATCAGCCCAGCCGATTCAGAACCATACCTCCTAAGATGGTAATATGTTATGGTGAAGATGATAGAGTGGGGTCGAGAGTGGGTGGGGGTTGAGAGAGCAGAGACAACAAGAGATGTAGGGATAGGCCTGTATAAATAGGGCTTCTGGGTAATTAGAGGTGTGGTTAAAGAGTGGAGGCATGGTTTCTGGAGGAGTAGGAGGTTGAGGCGTGGTCCCGCTTCCGAACCTCAGTCAATGATTACATCATCAACTGCATTTATTACAGCAAAATGTTAAAAATCACAATAAAATACAAAGTTCATGGTTAAAGTCCATAAAATCCAGGGTTAAAATGTGAATTGCGCATATCTAGGTTCTCATAAAACCTCTAACCGCTGCTCCTGAGGGACACAGAAAAGACTGCGAGGTCATCAAAATCCAGTAACTACCCACCCCTTTGGTAGCCTACTCACCCTGCCTGGATGGCCAGTTCCAGTAACCATCGCTCGTAGTAATCTGTCTTGTCGTTGTCTCTCATCCCTTTCTGCTGATGTGCCGCGTTGCTCCTGAATCGCCTTCTGCAGTCTTTGCACCTGCGCCTCTTTCAAGGTGCACTTGGCCTGTCCTATTTCTGCCCGTGTCTGCGTGCTTGATCCTGCCAGAGCCTGACTCTGTCCGTGTTTGACCTCCTGCCTGTTACTCCCCTTTGTCTCTTACTCCAGCCCATTTGTTTGCCCTGCTTTCGCCTCATGCCTGCCGTTACTTTGGGGCAGGTTCACTCAGCCAATGTCCTTCGGCTCCAGGTATAATGGGTAAGGCCTGCACTCAAAACTCAAATTATTTTTGCACGAAACCCCAGCCAGACATTTTAAAGCAGAAGAATCGGTTGAATTTGGAGACACAGAAGATGCTACGTGTATCTTTGAAGCCCTGGCTGATTTTGTGGAGAGGCAGCTTGGTGTTGAAAGCTGTAAAACACACAGTAAAGACTCAATACAATATAAATTGTTACTATCAAACACAAACACTAAAATCTACCAATAAAAGTTAAAACAACAGTAGTAGCAGTAGTTCTGACTTTAACAATGGCAACAGTCAGCTCATGGAGGAACTAACATATTTTTGGACCCTTGAAGACCAAGACAAAGCCTGGGGATACACCACCTTCTCCAGGTGATCCTGGTTACTGATGACATGAGGAGTGCTTTCCGCAGAGTGAACCCCGGGAAAGCAGCTGGACTGGATGGAATGCCAGGGAGAGTACTTTGTCTCAATCCGTTCAGGGATCAATTAAAAAGTACAACATTTTCAACTTGTTAATGACGTTAAATAAATCAGATTACCGTGAGTCTAATCAACGATCGATAACGGAGGAACACAAACTTTTTTCATTCACATTTTACACATTGTCTGTAATATGACAAAATCAGACCTGTATTCCCTTGTCAGAACTTTAGTGTTGGTTTACTTGGTTGTTAGAATGTGAAGGGAAAAGAGGACAGGCTTTAGATTGTGATCAATGAAATGTAAATTGTTCTCCAAAAGTTATGAAAGAAATGGTATTTAACATTCAGTAACTGAATGAGGCATCAGCAGTGGTATCATGGAAAGGTGCACAATGTAACTTTTCTGATGGAGGGACTTGTATACTAAGATCGGACCCTCGCCTATGTTTCGTAGGGAGCAGTTGCCCCTCCAGGCCGTTACAGGTCAGATCTGTGGAGAAGTGATCCTGCTTTGCAAGATAGATACCTTTAAGACCAGAGTGGAACATTCCAGGCAAAGCAATAAGAGCTCCATAGATACAAGCAGGTACACCAGAAAAGTGGCATAGTGGCATGGTGCTTGAATATGAACAGGATTTGGCCTTTTCCATTTGGTTCAAAAAGCTCCACAGAAGTTTGCACAGCTGGGCAAAGCAATGATTCTTTTGTAAAGCAATTGTATTTATTTATTTATATTTTTATTCACTTCATACCAGAAGGATATTAATAGAAAGCTTATTTATGTGAGTTTTAATGAGGCAGAAGTATCTTCTTTTGTAATGCTGATTAAATCCATTGAAACTTGGAGCTTGCATGAACAGAGCACAAGAAGGTATCAAACAGCTAATAAATCCCGTTTAAACTCATAGGAAAACAATATACTGACTGAACACATTTAGCATTAACAGTCACAGGAAAATTTGGAGCTTGCATCACCAGGGCACAAGTTTGGAAGTGACAGCAGCAACACATACACACTCTTAACAGCACGCTGAAACCGAATTTGAATTGTTTACATAAATGTAGTTCCTGCAAACAAAAAAATTAAATCAGTACTGTTTGTGTAAGCATTTGTTAAAAAATAAGTTTTCGTTCTGTATAATGATAATGCATGCAACGCTCTATGGCTCGCGGACCGAAGGGGCGTGCCTCCTGCACACTGACAGTGAAACTACCACTTCCGCTTGGCGGTGTAGCCGCCTAGCCGCGCAGAAGAAGAAATTTTAATTTAAAGATGGCGCTGCCCGGTGTTTTACTCGTGCGGATGAGAGCACTCTGCAGTTTGGGCAAATGTGTTCAATCAAGTGTCCAAACTGCAACAAACTGGAGCGGGGAAATGCGATGGTATCGGACGAAAGCCCGGAGTCTGCAGGACCACGTAGCAGACCACGATCAGAGCAAACGAGGTGAGTTTTAGCACCGGCGGCTGACGATGCTAACTGTTGACAGCCGACATTATGCAGCAGGACTTCAAGGGCATCCTGGATTTGTAATGATGCTGAACTGACGTTCTTTATTTTAATGACCCTAAATATATATTTTTTAAAAAAAATGTAATTAGTGCATATGTTATTTGTAACCGTTCTGTGTTCAGGAAACCTTAATCCCAGTCTTTTGAAGGACTTTCCGGATTCTAAAAGTCTTCTGCACAACGCAATCTCCCGTTCTCTGGGAATCAGCGACACTTCCAGACTGGTTCAGTACAGCTGCAGTGAACATGCGGGTGTCAAGGTTAGCAGTAGGAATGGACATGAAGGCATTTAAACAAATGAATGTGCTGAAATATTACACAAGGTTTTGTCTACTATCTACGTTTAATGGACATTTTGATTATAGAAAGCAACAGTGACCGTGCTCTGGCCTTGTAAAATTGAAGAGGAGGCTTATGCTTCCAAAAAGATTGAGGCTGAACGGGCTGCTGCTGCTGCTGTGTGCCAAAAACT
Organism: Chaenogobius annularis; assembly: GCA_015082035.1. Taxonomy (NCBI): domain Eukaryota; kingdom Metazoa; phylum Chordata; class Actinopteri; order Gobiiformes; family Gobiidae; genus Chaenogobius; species Chaenogobius annularis. The sequence continues at coordinate 1,604,752 of BJKM01000014.1, forward strand.
GAAAGTAAGTCTGGCTCTCCTTCTATAATATCACTCCCTTTTTAAAAAAAATTTGATTTAGAATGTACTTATGATTAGGCTGTCCCTTTACCACTTACCATCGACAGAAGTTAGTTGTTAGAGACATTTAGCAAGTGACCAAAAGGTTGTTTACGTGCTCTTAAGCAAAGCACTCTATTCCATGCTATAGAGATATACGGATAGGGTGACTGCCTGTCCCACTTATTTAGAGAATGTCACACTTTGTCATTGAATTTTATAAAAAGAGATACAGAAAACACGATTTTTATTTAGATATACATATAAATAAAAATTAAAAAAAAAACTCTAAACCTTTTGGCTCTCTGGTTTTGTGTTTGCACCTATAGCCATTCTAATGTCCAAGTCCATTCCTCCATGGGCCACCACTTTATTTTATTTTTTATTAGAGGTTTATAGTGCAACAAAATGTCAAAAGTCCAAAGGTCTTACATTTTCTTATAGTGTCAGAATAGTTTTGAATGAAAGCCAGTTTTGTATTTAGCGTCTTAGTCTCTACATTAAACATCAACATAAAATTCTCTGAAATATTCTTAATACACTTAAAAATGTTTTGAAAATATTTGTGAGTCTGAGATTTGTTGGTGCTCAGAGAAGGTTAACTATTTCTGTACGACACTGTTAAGGGATATTTTAAGACACAAGGATAATGTCTGTGTAATCCCTCATTCGTCCACAAGGATAATGTATTTTTGTTATTTCTTGCAGGACATGGGTGTGATTGGTCCAAACAATCAACTCCCACAAAGAAGAGCAGGCCGAGGAAGAGGAGCGAAGAAGTCACTCCTCTTTGACAAGGAGGAGGATTTTGGTGAAGATAACATTCATGTGTCGAGCTCAATATCAAATGGACAAAAACTTATGCCTATTGAAGAAAATCCAGACGTTTCTCAAGCGGTTTCCCTTTTTCCACAACCCAAGTCTCTCCTCACCAGGGTCCTCCAAGTGGCCACGTCTTCTCATAGAATCAGGGTGCGTAGCATGTGCAGGGACTACCGGTAGTCAAAAGTGAAATCTTCACCCATACAATCTTTTCTATCTTTTGTGTTTGTAGGAGCTGATGCAGTATAAAACAACAGGGGGAAAAGTTAAGACATGTGAGCTGACACTGCGTTGGCCTGAAGAGATCAAATTTAAAGCCACAGCTAAAGGCAGAGCGACAGCAGAGACGAGGGCGGCCGCTTTGGCATGCGTAAAACTCAAGGTATCAATCATTGTTAGTACTACTTTTAACAGTTTTTAATGTGATGAACATACATTACTATGTGTTTCTAGGAACTTGAGCTGCTGGATGAAAACAACAACCCTCTGACTCATGCAAAGTACCATCGTGAGTTGGTGAAGGAGGTTGGAGAGAGGGAGAGGCGGCCATTTCTGCTTGACGTCCCAGAATATCTTGAGGACGGTATAAAATCCTACCTTTCAGAGGTTGGTTAATATTACAGACTTTTGAAAAGCTTTTACATATTTCTACAGTCAAAAAAGGTTTACCTGCACTGGCACTATTTTTAACAAATGTATTTATTTTGTTTAAAGTAATTGGCCCATATATCTATATTTTGTGGTACAAAGCCAAAACGTGTCTTCTTAGACATATTGCAGTATTTTATCATATGTTTCAACTGACTTATTATAGTAACGAAATAGTCAAATAATGATTGTGTTCTGCCCTGTGGTTAAGGCCACAGTGTCGTGAGTTCGAATCCCGGCCTGACAATCTACTGTATGTCCTCCTTTCTCTCATCCCCATTTCCCACTAAGCTGTCCGGTCTAATAAAGCCTACGGGAAAAAATCCTTACAAAATAATAACTATACAATTCTTTATGACTGGATTTATATAGCGCCTGTCGTGATACCTAAAGTCCATGGTATTTGCATCACAGCTAAATACACAAAATGCTTTGTTATAATTGTAGTCGAGTCAAACCACAGACAGACTTTAATGGGTGAAATTTTCAGTTTAGTAAGAAATGTCTTTATTATCTTTCTATTTTGCTAACATTATTGTGTTTTTTACATATCAGTATCCAGTAGCAACAGAGGCCCAGAAACTGTGGGAAGAGGAGGAGCAGGCAGCTCAGCAGCAGGCGGAGGAGGAGGATGAAGACCCACTGACAGACGCCATTACGGGCCAACCTTACAGAGCTATGTCCTCAGAGCAGGCCCAGCAGCTCAGCTCGTACCTGCAGGAGCAGTGGGAGATGGCAGACCCCGGCTTCACGGTGGAGCTGCCCGTCGATGCCCATCAACAGAGAGTGCTGTCTGCAGTCCAGTCCTCCAGGGTGGTCGTGATCGCAGGTGAGACGGGATGTGGAAAAACAACCAGGATTCCCCGCTTCCTGCTGGAGGAGCAGGCAAGAGGAGGAGAAGGAGCCAATTGCAACATCCTGGTCACACAGCCCAGACGAATCAGTGCCGTGTCTGTAGCACATCGAGTGGCGCAGGAGATGAGCCCAGCACTCAAACGCTCTGTAGGATACCAGGTACACGGAAGCCCTGTGCGATTACTGCCTCTATTATAACGGCTTATAACCTAAAAATACTAACAGTATAAATAAAACACAAGGTTACATTTTATATTATACTATATTATATTATATTATATTATATTTGAGCTATTCTAAAATGTAGTTAATTGTTGTATGTCTCTTTTTGCTTTTGTATATTTTTATTTAATAATCCCATTCTTAGGACTGTAAGTGACTGTTTCTCTATCCAGTTATTAATGTAATCAAGAACAGAATGTTAATTAATGTATTAGAGAAATGTGACAAATTATAATAAAAAGATAATGTTAAGATAAACTATCTATAAATGTTTGTTCTTGTCTTGTTCCCAGGTGCGACTTGAGAGCCGGCCTCCAGAGCACAGCGGCGGAGCCTTGCTTTTCCTGACCGTGGGCGTCCTGCTGAAAGAAGCTCCAGTCGAACCCTTCTCTCAAAGGCATCAGTCATGTGGTGGTGGATGAGGTGCACGAGCGGGACATAAACACTGACTTACTGCTGGCTTTGCTGCGCACCAGTCTGACGGAAAACCCTGACCTCCGGGTGGTGCTCATGAGCGCAACAGGCGACAACCACAGACTGTCCCAGTATTTCGGAGGCTGCCCGATTGTGAAAGTGCCTGGCTTCATGCACCCAGTGAGGGACAGGTTTCTGGAGGATGTGCTGAGGGAGATGGGAAGACCACTGCCACGCCAAGACAGTGAGACGAGGGATGAGGTAAGATGGCTGCTTTGTGGTATGCTTTTAGCTTTTTAGTTTCCTTTCCAAAGTTTAGATTTGTTTAAAAAAAAAAAAAAAAAAAAAAAGGTCTTTCATACATGTCTTTTCAAAGTTATAAAATGTGAGTTACTTTAGGAAATGAGTTTTTTCTCCATGTGTGACGTGTTCTCAGGGGGAAAAAGATGAGACGACACTAGATTGGAATTTGGTGGCTGATGTAATTGAACATGTTGACAAACATGGAGATCCAGGTAAACTTTTTTGGTTTCCTGCATTTTAAATAAAAGGTTTGATTTGTATTTTGTGATCATGTCTTAACTGTATGCGTTTCCAGGGGCCTTATACTGTGTTTCCTTCCTGGTTGGCATGACATCAAAATGGTTCAAGAAAAACTCTCATTTAAACCCCACTTTTCTTCAGGAAAACAGATGGTTCTGCCTTGTAAGTTCTTATAAATAAATAAATAAATAAATAAATAAATAAATAAATACAACACCCCCATGTAGAAAAGATATTGATTAATTTAATATTTTCTTGTAGTGCACTCTAGTTTATCAGTGGCCGACCAGCAGACTGTGTTCCAGCACCCGCCTCCAGGCCAGAGGAAAATCGTTCTAACTACTAACATCGCTGAGACGTCCCATCACAATAGATGACATCGTGCATGTTGTGGACGCTGTGAATGCACAAAGAGGCAGAATTATGACCCAAGAACTAAGGTTAGTGCTGAGGAACCTGAGAGAACGATTGTTTTTGTTTTTAGTGCGTTCGATAAGTTAGTTTTCATTTGTTTTTGTTTGTAGGTCTCCTGCCTGGACACAGTTTGGATTTCCCGCTCCAACGTCACACACAGAGAAAGGGTCGAGCAGGACGATGCCAACCGGGGACACCTCGTACCACTTGTTTTCACAGAAGCAGGCTGAAATCTATGACTCCCTTTCCCATTCCTGAGATCACTTCGCACACCTTTAGAGAATTTAGTTTTGCAAGCCAAAATTCACAGTCCTAGTATCCAGGTACACACACACACACACACACACACACACACACACACACACACACCAATAGTATTCAAACTTGTCATTTTAATTAACTGGATTGTGTTTTGTTTTTGCAGGCTATAGATTTTTTAGCACAAGTACTTGATAGTCCTGATAAGAGGGCAGTAAAAGATGCTGTACAAAACTTACAAGACATTGGTAAGTATTTTCTCATTTGCTTCACAATTCAGCATCATTTCCATTTCATGTTAAAATAATAATAATAATATTTTGAAACAATTGTTAATTTTCGAGATAATCTAAACCTGAAGTAAAACTGTGCTGGCAAAGGCCTTTTGAATCGTGTGTGTGTCTGTTTTTTTTGTGTGTGTGTTTTTGTGACGCTTGCTGCCTCTCTCATGCCGACCTCTCATTGACCTTTTTTTGCAGGAGTGCTGGACAAAACGGAGGCCCTCACACCTTTAGGAGAGCGCGTGGCCCACATGTCGTGTGACCCTCGTCTGGGTAAAGTGCTGATTCTGGGAGCCTTGTTCCGATGCGTCCTCCCTCTGCTGTCTGTGGCTGCCTGTCTCACCCGGGACCCTTTCTACAACAGCCTACAAAACCGAGCACTCGTCACCAAGGTTGTGATCTACTCAGCCATGTTATGAGTTTAGAAAATGATGTCTTTCAAGTTAGTAATAATTGTAACCTCATTTAGGCTAAGGAATCTTTGAGCCAGTCTAACTACAGTGACTATCTGGTATTGAGTCAAGTAGTTTTAGGCTGGAGAAAGCTTCAAAGGGATGGCAACCGAGAAGAGAGGGATGAATATTTGGATAAGTACATTCTGTCCAGGACCAGTCTACGCTACATCAAAGGTATCTGAACTTTTACCCTCAACCAAAGCTAAACGAATCAGATCTGACGAGATGTTGTTTGGCCTGCAGGTCTTATTTCTCAGTTCAGTGAAAACCTGAATGAAGCGGAGGTAGTGTCTCGCGCCAGCGACTGTCAGCGGCATGCCTCGGTTTACAATGAGCACTGGGCTGAGGACGAGCTGCTGAAGGCTGTTCTGCTAGCAGGAATGTACCCAAACCTCATTCAGGTACAGCTTTAGTTTAAACACATTGTGCCTTTTTTATTTATTTTTAAATTAGTTTGACACGTTTGTAATATAATGTAAAAATGTTGTCTCTTGCAGGTGAAAAAAGGTTTTGTAAGCAAAGACGGGCGCTTTCGGCCAAACACTTTGGCCTTCAGAACAAGAACCGGTCCAGTGATACTTCACCGCTCCACTGTCAACAGGTTTGACTTTTACTTGCTGTATAACCACAATGATTGTCAGATATGTTCATGCCCAATGGAAAATGTTTTCTTTCTAGAGGAAAAGGGGATCTGCCCTGTCGCTGGCTCACATTCTTCAGCGCAGTCAAGTCCAATGGTCAAGTTTTCATCAGAGATTCTTCAGCAGTGCACCCTCTGGCCCTTCTGCTGCTCACAGACTGTGACATCAGTGAGAGAGGTCGGGTTTGTATGTCATATGTAACTTATTGATTTATTGAGCTAAATGTATACCAGTGCTACATTCACTGGCTGTTTTTTATCCTGGTTAAGGCTAGAAGTTGGACTCAAATTCAGACCCCATTTAATTCTTATTATAAATCCGACTATTCTTTCTGTTTTCTTGTTGTGTCATAAAATTCTACTCTGATCACCCTACAATAAGTAATTTAATAACTGAATTTTGAGTCCACAGGTTTTAAATGCCATATTGTCGCTGATTTATTTTACGATTGTAATGCTTTTTTTTTTTTTTCTTGGCAGTGACTGGAGACCGAGTACAGGTGTCATTCCCTGGAAATTCCCTGGTGCGCTGTGAGATGGCGGCCAACACCTGGGAGCTTCTGTGGGAACTGCGCACGTCTATACTCACCATGTTGTACCGAAACCTCAGCGAGCCTGGGAATATAATCACCAACGCTAACACAAGACGGCAAACTCATCTCTCTGCTGGTGGAGCTGCTCAACAACACAGACTCTAATCCTTACGTGCAGAACAGCGATAGTGAGGTGGACTGACACCTCTAATCGTTTCCTTAGAAGTTACTTTTTTTTTAATATGTTAATTTATTCCATTAGTCTTTTAGATTACTGTGTCCTACAAAAAAAGCTTTTCGTGGTCAATTATAATCCATTTCTTTGGATTGGGGTTAATGTTTGCTTCATAGTAAGCAGAAATTAAACTTGCTCTTGATGAGTAAACGGATGACTGTGATGATAATGTAGAGTTGTCAAAAGTTTCAAAAATCAGATATTAATCTTTATAAAAAACCTAACCTAAGTATCAATACTGAAATCATGAACGGAACCAAAGTTGTGTTTTTTCAGAACAGTTTTAGAATAATCTTGAGCTTTAACTCGTTGACAAAGTACTATTATTTAGTGTTGAAAACATCAATCTATTGTTTGAAACATTGATCTAAATGAGAGCATTTTTAAAAAATTCTCATTTTGGTATTGAAAATAGAATATGTTCCTCAGTATTGAAATTAAGTTTGGCATTTTAGTATCGTGACACTATGACAATGAATTTTCTTCAGTTTTTTTCTTTATTTCTTCTTTTTTTTTTTTTTTTTTTTACAAATAATTGTATTTATTATTTACATTGGTATAAATGTAAATAATATGAAAATAAAGTTCTTCTTATTCAAGAAAACTCATCCATGAACTGTTTGTGAAAGGCGACTAAGCGTGTCAGTAGGTCCTCTACAGTGTCACTTTTGGCCATAATGCAAAATCTGCAAAAGAGAAGTTTATTATATGCAACTTATTTGTGTATGTAAATTACATTTTTCATTAAATCATATTTTATATTTGTTGCATACCGTATGTGGTAGGTTTTGTCTTTTTGTCCATACTCAGATCCAGGGGTGATAAATGCACCAGTGTTTTCCAGAAGTCTGAGGCAGTAAAATGTATCTGGCTCCATTTTCAGCTCCTGATATCACAATGCATAATTCTGACATCAGGATTTGTAAAAGCATCTCTTATTATCTATTTACTTGAAATATCACAAACCCACGCCAGTTGGGACAATGTATTAAAGTGCATATGACAGGTTGAACTACACATTTATTAGTTATTATTTAGTTATTGATGACACAAACAGGGATTTTGTTTCGGAACTCTGCTCTAGTCCTTGAAATGTTCAACTTTTAATTTACAATTTTACTTGACAAACTGCCCCTTGTCTGTTGTGACACTATGATAAATATTTGCCACAGGTTCTATCCCATTAAAGAAAGTAATAATTACAACTTTAAACACAAACAATTTTCTACCGCCATTATTGTCATAATTCCATTATTATTTGGCAACAATCCATCACATTCTATTGTATATATGTATTATAAGCTTTATTTTTTGGCCAAGTTAAAATAAAGAGGTCTAAATCAATTTTGTTTTTCTTTTGTGAATTTAAATCTTATGGCAAATGATTGTATTTCCAGTTTTATTTTCTAAAATATTTTCTTTACTTTCTAAATGGGCTTGTGCATCCTTAATATAAATGTGCCAACCTTTGCTTTCTGAATTGCTTTTGATGGCAGATTTACTCTTGGAAATGCAAACGCTCCACCCTCTATTGGCTGAGAGGAGACACCGGGCAGGCTGTTCAAAACCTCGTCCACTCTTCTTACATTACCCTTGATTATAGCTTGGATTTGTTGTGTCTCCTACAAAAAAAAACAACAAGCCACAATTTAGCATTTATACCTTCCTAAAGGACCAGTAATACAGTTTAATTATGCACTAACCAGTCTGTAGAGGGGATAAGAAGGGTCTCCCGGTTGCGGAGGATTTGCCATTGCACTCAGGGCAATCTGACCTGGAGTGGGAGCATTGTCTTTGGAGAATATGGTGAACACGTGTTTCATAACTGCTGGGTCCATGTTCACCAACTCAACATAACCACCTCGCAAGCCACATCTAGGTCGAAACAATTACAGAAATGAGAACCAGTTTGGAAACCCTTGATTGAGCAGACATTGTGAATAAAAGTGAATTACAGATTTATATTAATATATTTTTCACGTTAATACCAATAATAGGAAGGTAGTTATAATGCAGAGGTGGAAGAAGTAGTCAATGTTTTAATTAAGTAAATGTACAGATGCTTGTGTAAAGTAAAGTAAAAGTATCACATTCAAAAAGTCGCCTAAATGACATCATGAACTCTATTGTGGCAATGCTGGCAAATCCCATCAAAGCAAGGCAAGTTTATTTATAGCGCACAATTCAAAGTGCTTCACATAACAGGAGAAAATGCATTAAAATTCAAAAATCACAAAACAGTTTAAGACAAAGGAAATCAATGAATGAATGAATAAATAATCCTAATATACTGTAGTATAAACAGAATACCCGGCGCTTACTCTCCCAGGAAGCCTTTGGATGCAGAGTGAAACGATGCTAGCTCCACTGTGTTCGAATAAGGTGATCCCATCTCAGCCAAGACCCTCTTATAAGACACAAACTCTATGTTCTCCTTGTAAACACAGTCTTGATAAACCTGCCAATGAAATTAAATTTGTTCACATCAAATGTCACAAATGAATGGAGTGTGTAAGTATAGACAGACCTCATCTGCCAGTAGGAAGAGCCTCTTCTCTGACGCAAACCGAATCACGTCTTGGATAGATTTTCTACTTTGAACATGACCTGTCGTTTAAACAAGATTTTTTTTTAATCATTAGAAATACTGCAGTGTATACTGTAAACGAGGCAATGTAATCTCAATATGTTAGTCTCAATAGATAATCATTTTGTGAAAGATAAAGGTTCTGGTTAAAGGGTGAATATTTTTAGAAGCAATTAGCTATATTCAAAATAACGTTTATCTTATCAAAAAACAAAGGATTTAACAATGCTCAAAGTCACTTTTATTTATTAATTTATGGAATCAACAAGAGAGATAAGCTCTATATTGCAATGCTATTTTTCCCAATACTGCGTTTTTGTTTCTATTAGCACTACTTTTTAATAAGATTTTAGTTTGACTCTTGCCTGATGGATTTCCAGGATTGATTATGTAAATCGCCACAGGATTACACACTGGTTTTGCAGCTTCCAGCGCTCGGTTCAGCTCCTCCACCTCCACCTTCCAGCCCTGCTCCTCGCTCAGGTAGTACGGAACGGACACACCTCCCAAACTCATCAGGGACATGATGGAAGTGACGTGAGAGGGCACTGGAGTCAGCACCCCCGACCTGACCTCCCTCTCACAACCACCACCACCATGCACCAGCAGGTTTAAAATGTTCTAAACAACAAGATAACATTTCAAGAATGATAGTTAATGTGTAGTAAATGTGCATTCTTTGCACTAATAAGAGAACATAAATATTCTCTTATATATATGATAACAAACTGAAACAAAAACAAAAAGCTGTTTAAATCTTATGTATACTATAGCAACAACAATTTGCAATTTGCAGTGTGAAAGTATTCTGCGTAACAGAATACATTACAAGTAACTTTTAATGCAGGTATTCAGCATTCTGTGAACTAAATACGTTTGTTTTTTGTTTTGTTTTTTTAATTAAAACATAAAACAACAAAAACAACAAACAGGACAAGAGAGAACAAAACATGAATAAATAAACAAATAAAGGACAGATGACATCCAAAGAGAATAGAATTAAGGCACACTAAATCTAAAATAAAAGTCCCATTTAGTCCAAAATTAGTCAAATTTGAACTGAACATTCTGTGGTAGCACTTTGTCAAATGTATAAGACGTTATAGCCCACCTGCAGTGCCCATTGAGAGCCGGGAGAAATGAGGATGTTTTCAGGGTAAGAGGGAACACCACCATCCCGTCTGGTAATGAACTCTGATATCTGCCGAGCCACCTGTGGAATGCCGGGTAAGTCGGTGTATGAGCCTGAAACAAAAGATACTTAGATAAAAATAATAATAATAATGACATAAACAAGCAGAGGTACAGTCATGTCATGAAATATTCTAAAATATGTACCTTTATGAAACTTTATTACATATTTATTCATATTTATTGTTTTTTCTACCACAGCTACATGCTTACCTAAACTGCCCCCCTGACACTCGCTGAGCAGTGATTTAGCTCTCTGTCTGATGTCTGCAGGGAGTCTATCGTTGCCCAAGAGCTGTGGGTACAAACATGCAGACAGCACCTAAAACATGTGAAAATTAGTCTACAAAACATCAGAAAGAGTTTATTGCCATTGTCAATGAACAAAATTCAAAAACATAGGAACTTGTCTCGGCCTTAAGGTGCAACATAAAACACTGAGTAATAATAAAACAAACATATATTCAATCAAAAAAGGGCATTGCATTAGGAAACAATTTAAAATTACTATACAATAAAAATAAAAATAGGCATTTCTATGTACACAAGTTTACAGTTATGTTTAAAAACATGAAACGTAAACAGGTGAACTAGACAATTAGAAGCAGAAGTCAGACCTGTCGGACAAATGTAAGAGGTTTAATCCCAGCTCTTGAGGGTCGCCCCATGTCAAGTTTATTAACTGTCTGTAGGGCTTTTTCACCCCCTGCACACAAAAATAAACGACAGTGTGAAGGTTCAGGCATAAATTGTAACATACTCAAAAGATGAAATTAAAAAACAAAAACCTGTCTGAGCTCCTCCTCGATCTGCTCTGCTCTGAAGGCCAGGGCTGAGTACTGCAGAGGCTTGATGCTCCTAACGCTGGGACTGATCTCCCGAAGAACCCCACACATCTTGTTGGTCACAGTCTCTGCTTCTTCCACTGCATGTTATATGCTTTATAAATGGTTATACTGTAGTGACCTTAGACAGTGATTCAGTAACCTCAACTTGTCATTTTAGAGATTAATGTTTAACTTAAGTCATGTAAGATCTTTGGTTTTATATGTATATAAAAAAAAGAAAAAATCCCTTCTCACCTTCCACGGGTGGTCTTATCCCTTTTTCTAAGATCGGGTCCTCTACCAGAGGCCTGGGAGCTTGAGGGTTCTGCGCAGTATCTTTGCTGTTCCTAGTACTGCATTTTTCTGGACTGAGATGTCTGATGTTTTTCCAGGGATCTGTTGTAGCCACTCCTCCAGTTTGGGGGTTACTCCCGCGAGTGCTCAGATGACCACAGGCACCACTTTCGCCTTCACCCTCCACGCCTTCTCCAGCTCTTCTATGAGCCCTTGGTATTTTTTCCAGTTTCTCGTGTTCCTTTTTCCTGATGTTGCCATCACTTGGTATTGCCACATGAACCACAACGGCTTTCCTCTGCTGTTTATCCACCACCACAATGTGTGGTTGGTTTTCTATTACTATTCTGTCAGTCTGTATCTGGAAGTCCCACAGGATCTTGGCTCGGCCATTCTCTACCACTTTTGGAGGTGTTTCCCACTTTGACCTTGGGGTTTCCAGTCCATACTCCGCACAAATGTTCCTGTACACTATGCCAGCCACTCGTTTATGACAGTCCATGTATGCTTTCCCTGCCAGCGTCTTGACACCCTGCAGTTATGTGCTGGATTGTCTCAGGGGCCTCTTTGAAAAGCCTACACCTTGGGTCTTGTCTGGTGTGGTAGATCTGGGCCTCTATTGCTCTGGTGCTCCGGGCCTGTTCCTGTGCAGCCATGATGAGTGCCTCTGTGCTGTCCTTCAGTCCGCTCTAGCCATTGCTAGGACTTCTTGATATCAGCCACTTCAGTTGTGTTCTGATGGTACATCCCATGTAGGGGCTTGTCCTCCCATGATGGTCCCTCCTCCAGCATCTAATCCTCTGTTCCCCATTGCCTGAGACATTCACTGAGCACGTCATCTGTTGGGGCCTTGTCCTTGATGTACTTATGGATCTTGGTTGTTTCATCCTAGATAGTGGCTCTCTCGCTCACTAGTCCACGGCCTCCTTCCTTACGGCTAGTGTACAGTCTCAGGGTGCTGGATTTTGGGTGGAACCCTCCATGCATGGTGAGCAGCTTTTGCAGCTTAACATCTGTGGTCTATATCTCTTCCTTTCGCCACCTTATTATTCCTGCAGGGTATCTGATGACTGGCAGGGCGTAGCTGTTTATGGAAGTCCCGGGGACTTGTTCTTGCCATTGAGCTGGCTTCTTATGACTTGCCTTACTTCCTTGTTACCTCTTCGAGGTTTCCATTTGCCTGTGGGATTCCAAGATACTTGCAGCCATCCTCAATGTCTGCTATTGTTCCTTCTAGGAGGACACCTTCCCTCTCTTTGTCACCATCCGACTACACTTCTCAAGCCCGAATGACATCCCAATGTCAGCGCTGTGTAGATCCTGGTTGTGTGGATCAGAGAGTCGATGTCTCGCTCGCTCCAGTTTGATGTCATCCATGTAGTGGAGGTGACTGATAGTGACCCCATTTCGGTATGGAGCTATGGAGTGGGTATCCATAGCCAGACTTGTTGATTATTTGGCTGAGAGGGTTCAGACCTATGCAGAACAGCAGTGGGTATATACCACATTTTATGGACACTTGTGCAAGTGGTTTACCATTGGTCTCAAGGGTGGTTTTCCACAGCCGCATCGAGTTTGCTATGAAGGCTCTTAAAATCCTATTGATGTTGTACATCTCCAAGCCTTCAGTGATCCACGTGTGTGACATTGAGTCATATGCTTTCTTGTAATCAATCCAGGCAGTGCACAGATTGGTGTGTCGTGTTCTGCAGTCTTGAGCGACTGTTCACCAGGAGTTGGTGTTTGGCTCCTCAGGTGTCTTTGCCGATGTCCTTCTGTGCTTTGCTCATGTATTGATCCATGTGCCCACTTATCTTACCCGCAATGATGCCTGACATAAGCTTCCATGTTGTGGTGAGACAGGTTATGGGCCGATAGTTAGATGGGACTGTACCCTTGGAAGGATTCTTCAGGATCAGGATTGTACGCCCTTCAGTTAGCCATTCAGGGTGAGTCCCATCCCTAAGCAGCTGGTTCATTTGTGTTGCCAAGCGCTCATGGAGTGTTGTGCGTTTCTTTAGCCAGTATGCGTGAATCATGTCAGGGTCTTTCTTGGACGTCTGCCACAGTGATGGTAACTGGGTTCTGTTCAGGGAGGTTGCTGTGGTCCTCTCTTAGATCCATCAGCCACTGTGCATCACTGTTATGTGTTGCCTTTTTTCCCCATATACTTTTCCAGTACCTTTCAGTTTCCAGCCTTGGTGGGTCTGCTCTGCTGTTATTACCCTGCCATTGAGCATCCACTTTCGCGGGTTTGAGTTGCGAACAGCCGGTTTATTCGTCTGGCTTCATTGTCTCTTGTGTGTGTGTGTGTGTGTGTGTGTGTGTGATATATATATATATATTATAATATATATATATATATATATATATATATATATATATATATATATATATATATATATATATATATATATATATATATATATATATATATATAATATATATATATATATATATATATATATATGTGGCTCAAATAGTTCGTTAGTCTTTTAAAAAAGAGGGTTGTAATTTCAAAAAATTCTGTTTGTGAATGTTTTTTTTTAATTAACTATGAATACATTTACAAAGTAAGAATCTAAATAATTATCTCTGTCAAGCGCTCTGTCAAGCGCAGGATTTTCATCAACTTCTTTTAATGTGAGACAATGACATATATAAACAAATATTTAGAGACAGAGTACTCCAATGGTTACATCAACGGACGTTTTTGACGTATTAAATTATTGTTCCATCTCGAGCTCCATTCATGGGTTTCTGGCTTCCTGATATGAAGGATTTTGTGAAGACCTTTCCCCATTCAAAATATATCATATTTTAAGTTGAATTGCTCTATTGCTATGATAACGGAGTAATGGCATCTTTGTGAGTATTTTTCTCAGAGGTTTGACTTGTCTGTACCGAAATATTCTTTCAATTTTGGTTCCTAGTCGGACATAAATAAAAGGCGTGCAGTAGTACTTCCTGTTTTGTTTTTATTTCGCTCTGTGTCTGCTCGGTTCGGGTAGACATGGCTCGCTCAGAACACAGTGAAGACCGTACTGTCGACCCAGGACAACACGCTCTGTTGAAGGCCCGGAGGACCGTCTGATCCTCGGTCTTCAGCTGCGGGCTTCTGTTACACCTGCGGCGGGACTGCGCTCCTGGTTCGGTTCGCCGCAGCAGTCATGGCTCTGAGCTCGGGATGGGCTCCCCCAGCCCCGCTGCCTGCCTCTCAGCAGGCTGTGTGCGGCGGCCCTGTCCCCGCCGCCTGCTGCAACACGGTACTCATGTCAGTGCGGGTTTCGGTGTGCCACTCCGGGATCCGGCCGCTGTGCCTTCCCGGGGCAGGGAGCGAGGCGCTTCGCCTGCAGCTCTCCATGGACCCTAGCCGCGCCGGAGAGTTCCGCCTGGCGCTGCGGGACACGAGTGGTAGCCGCAGTGTGGTGAGCTCCGCAAACATGTGTTCATATACGTTTACATGTGTCAGTTAGGGCTGGAAGGATCTGACTCCACCTGATACATCATGCTGTCATATCGGCCTATCTCGCCATTTTAATGTAGTCAAATATCACAACTTCACTGAGACACAACAATTGCCTCACAGGCAACACACATCCATACATCCCCAAAGTCACTGATGATCAGGAACATTCCTGAATAGATGTTGGTTTGTAAGGCTGTATTCCCAACTTTTAAGGCCATATTCAGCCAATGTCAACATGTCAATCTCTGTCTTTTTTTTTTGTTTTGTTTTGTTTTTTACCTTAAGTTGCCAGTCACAAACGCATAATATTGGCTAAAGGGTTTATATACAGATACTGCATCATAATAAGGACAGCCTGAAGAAGGCAAGGCAAGGCCAGTTTATTTGTAGAGCACAATTCGTACACAAGGCAATTCAAAGTGCTTCACACAACAGGAAAAAATGCATTAAAACCACAAAGACATGGCAGAAATCACAAAATAATAGTTCAAGACATAAAAGAGAAGAGTGCAAAGAAATGCATTTCAGTCATATGCACAGCCAAACAAAACAGTTTTTAGTTTTAGATTTGAACATTGCCAGAGTAGCGGCCTGTCTCACATCCTCAGGAATGTGTGACTGTTCCAGAAGAACAAATTATTTTCTGTTACTGTTACATTAAACGTGATTTTTATCTCAATGATCATACATTTGAGATATTTACAGGTGCAGAAAAAAATTACGGTAAGTCTGTTGTACTTGAAGAGAGATACAATAAAACCCATTCACTTTTGTGCTGCTGAGACATTGTGTCAGAGGCAGTGGGTTCCTGGGGACTTTTCTACAGATTTGAGTGAGACTCTTGGTCAGGAGAACCTTGTTGGAAAACTATCCTGCTGTTCATGTTGTGGGTTGAATCTTAGGACTTGAACACAGGAGTACAACACAACCTTGATTAACCTTTTTTAAAAGTTGTATTTTTCTGCTTCATATCCTCAGTTCATCGCAGAGTTCGACCTGCGCTCAGTGCAGTATGAGGTAAAGTCCCTCGCTGTCATGAGATGCGCCTGGCCGCTCCACCATGAATGCATCCGCTTCAACTTCCGGTGTGACCGCGAGGCCGAGGAGTGGGCCACTGTGGTCATGTCCTCGCTCAGAGAGGCACATAGAGGTATGGCCTTCAGCTTCAGAAGATAAGGGACAATAGTAATTGTGGTTTTGGAAAGTTGTAAAGTAAAAAAAAAAAAAAAAGTAGATTGTCTATAATTTTACAAGTATAAAAGCAGCAAATACAGCAGATTAAAAAAAATAAAAAAAACTTGCAACGTTATAGTTCAAAGGATTTCAAGGATATTGCAGTAAGTGATATTTCTGCACTTTTTTTAGTACGTCATGTTTTGGTATATTTCTGATGGATTGCCATAAAAATGTTTGAATATTGTCACTGGGATAAGAGGGGGGGAAAATCTAGAGTTTTGCCATAGTTTAATGCTGTTGGTACTTATTTTTTTATTTTTTAATTAAAAATGTTGTTTAATTCTGTTTTGTTTATTTCCATGTATTTTCACCTGACTCTTTTTGATAAATGCATCATCTACCAGCATCGCATACAGGGCTGCCACTAATTGTGACTAGGCTACTACAGAAATAATCTTAGTCGTGGTTTGATCATCGTAGTTATTATCTGGACTATGCAGACTTTAAAACACACATGAAAAGACCTTTTTATAACAAAGACTATAAACTATATCTGATTTTCATCAATGATACACTTTATTTGTAAGTATTATCAGTCTTAAAGGTTTCAGTCTCCTTACTTCAAACTTTATTTGGGTGATAATGTACTTAAAAAAATGGCAGATTCTTCTTCAAAAAGTAAGGTTGTTGCTTTTTTATTTATTGTTGGGAAAATGAGGTTTAACCAGAAAGTCATCACATTTACTTTTTGTGTTTTGAATTGAGTTTGTATTGTTTAAAAAAAATACATATTCAGTATGCACACTATTCCACCATTATCCTAAATGATATCGTACTATGACAAATCATTTTCAGTTTCAAATATCAACCCCAGTGAATCGGATGGTACGCAGACGGCAGTAGAGGCCTTCACCTCTGCTCCCTCTCTCCCTCGCTCGGGTGGGTTCCTTGTTTGTTGTCATGTTGTTTCTCTGATCTCATGATCCACTGACTCTTCTCCTCTTCTGCCACAGAGGAGCTGTGCCTGGAGATGGCTAAAGCGATAGAAGCCGGGGACAGTCAAGCAGCATCACAACACGCCGTAGCTCTGGCACGACAGAAAGCGGCGCTCACCATCCAGCTAGCTCCGAACAACTACACGGACGGGGAAATTAAGTAAGAGGTCCAGGGCACTCTTGTTGAAAGCTTTCTGGGTTAAGATTGTACATTTGTTTTTTTTCTCAGTTTATCAGTGGTAGTGGAGGATGTCTCGTCGTCTTGCTGTGTCACAGTTAAAGTGTTCCCTTACATGACAGTGGCTGCTCTAAAACAACAGGTCAGTTAATCCAAAAGCACAATGTTGATTTGCATATGTTTGAAAAATACCTTTAAACTATCTTATTGAGAGACTTATGATACTTTTATTTTATATTCTTATTTTGGCTTAGCGGCAGTAACAGTATTTTTTTTGTACTTCTTGAAGTCTGGATATAACGTTACATGAATAATAAATACATGTCATTAGCACTTACTGTCTTATTGCAAATGATCATTGTCTTAATAGTAAGAGTAGACATAAATGAGGATTAAGGATGATGGAGACAATAAAATGGTGATTTAAAAAGTGATATTGATGTACATGGTACATGTTACATGTGTGAAGTTGACAGTCTTGTATCTCCTGTAGGTATTCCTAGAGTATGGTTTTCACCCAAGGGTGCAGCGCTGGGTGATTGGCCAGTGCCTGTGCACAGACCCCAGGACTCTGGCCTCTTATGGGGTGCAGAAGGACGGGGACACCGCGTATCTGTACCTGATCTCTGCTCGACAGGCACGCATTACCAGACAGCTGTTCCAGCAGGACCTGGAGAGCGCCCTCCTCGCCCCTCCTCCTCCTCCAGGGAACGGCCCCATGTCCCAAGACCGCAGGGGCTACAGTACCCTGCCCACCAGGCTGCATAACAACCAAGGTAATGCCACACTTCTACAAATGCATTTCATGCATTTACACAGTGACCTTCAGCTCAGACTGCACACAGTGCAGCTCCGGGGCAGTGGCCGCAGAAATCCCAAGTAATTAAAAGACTGCACATGTGAGTTCGAATCCCGACTCAGACCATTTTCTGCACGTCCTCCCGTCCCCCCATTTCATGCTCAGCTGTCCTGTCTAATAAAGCCTCAGACCAGAGCAGAGAGTAGCTCAGACCGCACGCCCGCACTGTGGTCCTGTCCACTGCTCCAGAGTCTTTGAATAAATGAATGCCTTCCACAATAAATGATTAGTTACAGCGGGAGCCTGTGGTCTTGCGGGCGCGTGAGCTCTCTGGGCTTTGCGTGAGCTCTCTGGGCTTGCGTGAGCTTTGCGTGAGCTCTCTGGGCTTTGCGTGAGCTCTCTGGGCTTTGCGTGAGCTCTCTGGGCTTTGCGTGAGCTCTCTGGGCTTTGCGTGAGCAGTCTGAGCATTGTGTAATTATGTGTACATTTGTGCTACATTCAAGGATTTACTGTTCTTGCATTTGACACACTGTATTCATGATTAGTATTGTTCATCTGCAGGAGGCTCAGGCCAGGAGTCGACCTTAAAGATATCCTCGATTTTGAAAATCTACAAATTAAATGACAAAACCAACAAAGCCAGTAAAACACAGGTAAGTTTAGAGAAGTTACATACTTTACTATGAAAATTGTCCTTTTACTTTTAGTTCCCTTATTACTGCTAGTTACCATGGTGACTGAAGTAGCATAGTATCATAATCTCACATGTTACTTCACTTTTAGCAAACGAATGGGCCTGTCCTTGTGCACGTTCATCAACAAAGCATCTCGCCCCGGCTGTGAGATCTGTGCCACAGCTTCGCCCCGACACACACGCCCTTCAGGTGCCCCCTAACGGCCCGCCAAGGATTTAAACTCCTATCAGCTTTCCTATTAAACATCTGTTTTATGTTTGTACAGGATAAAGGAAGGCGAGAATGAGCGGGCAGACAGCTGGTTTAGGCAGCAGCTGACTGTCTGGAATGTTCTTTAATGTGTATAATCTGACACCGAATGGGGGTTAACGTTTTATTGATTAACTCACAAACTCACAAGGCTGCGTTCACTCTGTGCAAGCTGTAGTGGTGCTTTTTATATATATATATATAATGGAGAGTGTTGGAATGATTTTAAACCTATTAATTAAAATGGGTGTTGGAATGTTTCTTGGAATTGTTCTATGAATCCATCAAAAATTGGATTAGCAGTTGCTGGCAATGCGACACAAAATTCTTGGTTGTTTTGTCCCGACTTGATTAATTCCCTGTAAAGAATCGAAAGAATTTGTGGCTGAGCTCAGCTTGTAAGTAAACTTCGCACACTACATTTTATATTTAAACCGCTAAAGTTCTCTTTCGTATTTTTACCCACTTTCCCTATCCCAAGAAGTTGGATTAATAACAATGTTTTTACTTATGTAGTTTTACTTTTGAGGAGCATTTCAAGATCAAGTTAATCAAATATTTAAACTCAACCTAACTAAAATACTCAAGTCTCAATTTTGAAGGTGCGCTATTTAACTTTTCTAAATTGTGTTTGTCACTTGCTTGTCTCCATGGAGATTGCTTTGGCTTGAATGTTTACCAGTACAGCCCTTTTAAACTCTTTGATTTACATGCCTTTTTTTAAAAATGAGAGAATGCACACTTTTTCAAGTGTTTTTTTAACTGTGAACTGGATCGCCTCTCCACTGATCTGACTCGTTTCGGTACTCTGCTCGATGGCAACACTTTCTCGTCTCCATAGATACGTTTTTAATGGCATAGTACGGATCTTTTCCAAGCAAAGCAATAACTTGTCCATGGAGCCGAGCAGGTGGCGTCCAGAAAAGTCACACGGCGCTCCGTCAAAACTGCACGTTGACCCATTTTTTTTTTTTTTTGCACTATTGTGAACGCAAGCCTGCCTATATTTACATCGAGACGAGGCACTATGTCTGCGGGACACTGTAGACAATACTGTAGCATCGATGTAACCCGCAGCGACTCATAGTCACGTTAACATGACGCCACTACGACCCCTGATTTTGCAGACTACTTTATTTCTTAGGCTTGTTTTTGCTGCGAGACAGAAACACAGATAGGCTTTCCTAATTTATTTAAAAGGGCGGGTGATGATAAGTTGGTCTTGGAAACTGGAACGTTTTGGCGTGGACGTTTGGCCTATGCATGAGGTGGTTGGAATTTAGTAAGGGGGGCAAAAGAAGAGAGAAAAAAAAAAAAGCCTTGTACCAAACTGTTTTAACTGCAGCTGGTGCCATTTAACCCTATTGAAAATGAATGCTTTTGGGGGAAGAGGTGAAATAGTATGTTGTTTACAGGGTTCGTCAAGTGCTTTTAATTTTTATAACATTGTATTAAGTGTATTATTTTTATGGAGATTGTGCAACGGATGTACATTATCACTGTTCATCTAATTTACTTGATTCTGTCTGAAAGGATCTGCTTGAGTACATCATGCTGTACAAAATTAGCCGAATAAACACAGTTCAACTATGATTATGGGCAGTTTCTTTTTTTGGGGGGCAATTAAAGGGAGTTAGGGTAGTCAAATTAGATAAGTATCAATATTTTTACCATTTTAATCTAAATTGAATACAATCTGTCCTTTCCTGATCAGTTTTACAATGGTTTGGAGCTTTATCAGAACTAGTATATGACCACATGGTATTTGTAAAGTACTATTTTTGGGGTTGTCTTTTTTTGTTGTATATTATTTTAGTGCAGTGATAACACTATTAGGAGTTAATCTAAATAGCTGAGTTTAGTCTAATCAGTGAGTTTAGTGGGAAATGTTTTTTCAATTAAAAAAATGCATTTTATTTAAACAGTATAAAACATGCTTGTTCGTCATGTTGGCTCAGACAAACCCTTTCCCATAAAATGTACGAAACTAAACAGTGCATTTCAAACAGAACATTCAATATTTCTTTAAAAAGGCAAGCAACATTTGTAACATTTCCAAGTGTGTGTCATTTCTCAGATGTAATTACTGATTTACCCTTCTTGGTTTAAAAATGGTAAATCAATCTTCAGGATTTGGGATTGGGAAATGGGATTGTATTTTAACCTGTTGTACATTTTTACTGACTTTGTAAAATGACAGATACCGTACGTCTGGTGTGAAACATTTTGCTGAAAATTTAGATGGCACTTATCAAAAATTTTAATAATTCAAATAAATATACAGTGTTTGGCCACAAAGATAAAATAAAAACCTTCGATAAACACAACATTTAAAAGGTACACTGTATAACTTTTCTGTTCCGCTGTCTGCTTGTCTCCATGGAGATTTCTTTACCTAGAAAGTTCCACAGTATGGCGATAAACCAAATCTACCTTGCATTTACTCAGCAACAGGTGTTTTTCTTGATTAAACATGCATTTTTACTTTGAAAGAAGTTGTCTCGCCATTGATCTGACCTGTAACTTATGGTAATAACATCTCCATGGAGACAAGAAGGTCAGAAAAGTGATGCGGTGCACCTTTAAGTACATACCTGTAGTGTCTCCAAAAGAAAGTTACCAACCAACATTCCTAGTCTCTTCAAATATCATTAGAGGGCACACACAATACTCTTGAGTTAACTTAACAGATGCTTATAAAACACATTCCGTCACATCCCTAGGGTCAAAAGTCATTTAAAACCCTGTGAATAGGTTCAAAGCCCATGAAAGTCTTCTCAAAGCGGACTCTAGTTCCAGAAGAGGATGTTCCAGAAGAGCAGCCAGCAGGGGTAGACGAGCAGGGCGACGAGGGGGTAAACCAGGGAGCCGTACAGGGAGTGGTCCAGAATGCCCTGAGATATGACTGACAGGAAGAGCACCCAACCCTCCTGGAAGCTCACGGGCACCTCCTGCAGCTCCTGGAAGAGGAAGACGGAGAAGAGCAGCGTGCAGGCCGGGCTGAGGAGGACCAGGATGAAGGCGGACAGGACCCTAGGAGGAGACGAACAGAAGATGATTTACAAATGACTTTTCAAGCCAACGTTGCATCTAGTTGTATCAGTTCACCCAAGACCGTGGTAGTGCAAAATAGGTTTTTGGTATTTTTTTATCTTTAATTACAGACAAAGATTCAATATTCTTCTTCTTATTATTTATTATTATTATTATTATGCATTTCTCGAAAACAATTGGCATGTTGTACATTTTTCCAAATGCCAAATACTTCTATTCTATAAGTAGTATTCCTGTTAGTGGTCACGGGTACAGAAGCTATTGGCTATAATATGGCACATACTTGTACACTGCCTGTCAAAAAACAAAGTCACATGCTCTAATATTTGGTTTATAGCTTTGATTGCAGCACACCTTCCCTGTGGCATTGTTTCAATAAGCTTCTGCAATATTAAAAGACTTATTTCCATCCAGTGTTGCATTATTTTTCACCAGTTGATCTTGTTTTGATGATGTGACAGAGTGGCCGCTGCTCAAAGCCTTCTCCAGCTCATCCCAAACACTCTCAATGACTCTCACCCATGCAGCAGTTTTCTAATAGGAGGAGAGGACCTCTTTGCTTTGGTGAATCCGGATGGTGACTTTTTATGATTTATAAAGTGTTTTCTGAGGCTCTGAGAGGAGAGGAATAACTAACTGCTTCATCAAACTAGCATGAACTCCAGAGCGAGCAACGTTATAGCACGGATAACAGCGCAATGTGTCGTTTAAATGATGCTTACTTGGGGACATGTGGCGTGACAAAGGCTGCGATGGGCACCAGGGTGAGAGCCAGGATGAAGCCCAGAGAAAAGTTAATGAGAGCGGTGCAGCCCAGCAGCACGGCCAGGTACAGCACGGCCACCAGCTTCAGCACCCTCCAGCCCTGCTCCGTGCCCTCTCCAGACAGCAGCCTGCAACACAGCAACACGAACCGCTCAGACATGTGGTTAAAGGGAGCGCTGCTGTTTGGACCGCAGCAGCAGCAGAGCTTTAGCAACTTTAGATGCAATAAGTAGGTTTTGATCAATATTAAAGGAGACATATCATGCTTTTTTAGGTCTTTAGTGTTGACTGGCAGCAGATCATGATTTACATATCTTTAATTTCACAACCCTACAAGTACCACTTGGAGTATTCATTTATTTAAAGAATAATACAACTTTGAGTAAGATCATGAGGAGGAAACACCGCTGTAACAAGGTTAAAAGCTCATTTAAGTTGATTTGACATAATATGTCCCCTTTAAGCAAGATTCGTTAAGAGTTCAAACAGCAATGCAACAAAGCTGGTCCATTTTTAGTTTTTGACAATGTTTAAAAGCTGGAAACCACACTGAGTAGCAAGGCAGGTTACTCAAAATATAAATAAATCAATGAATAAAACAAGTTAAAGTTATCAACCCCAAATAGACTTTCTAGGGATATAGCATTACTAACGTGCATAAACACCACTAATGCATATTTGTTGTCATTTGTTCTTAAACTCATATTCATTCAACACACATTTACAATACGGACCTTATCAGTGAACTGCAAGGGCATAAAAGAAAAGTACCATTTACTATAACATTTAATGAGATTTTTATTGAATTTATGAATTAAATTGAAATTATAATGTCCAGTCCTGGTGTTGATCAGTTAAAAAGGTAAAATCTCGAGACTTCAGTGTTCATAAATTGTCAAATTATGAATATTTATTTTTTTAATGCGCAATTACTGAATATCACTCCCTGTTTTTTTACACTTTCCTGTGGTCCTGTTGCCCAGTGAATAAATCCTAGGGTTAAAATTATCTTTAAAATACACAATCAAATCTAAGAAATCAGAGAGAAAATGACGTTCTAATATTTGTACCTGTGCGTGTTGTGCGGCAGAGCCAGGCCAGCCGTGTAAACCGCGATAGCCGTCAGCACCACGGCCTCAGTCTCGGACACTGGGAAGTGTTCTACGGCCACCTCCTGGAAGTGGATCGGGAGTGCGTACAGAGCCACCCCGGTCACATGACTGATCACCAGCGGGGTCAACACGGACAGGACCCCCGGGTTGGACTGTAAATACCAAAAACATTTTTATTATCACGTGTAAAAAGTATATACATGTTAAATAGATACAATCTTACTTGTTTAACGTAAGCAAGGCCATCTTCTGGGGGTGGGGGCGGAGCTGTAAGTTGAACCCAAAGATCTAAGGCCTGTTTCCCAGTTAAGGGCAGTAAACATTGAGCAGATAATACATTTTTAAATCATTCATGTATTTAAAGCACTTTAATACCACAGAGTACAGTCCAATCCAGCATAATGAAGCTCATAAGAGAAACAAATAAATACTGACCTCTTCTGGTGAGTGAAAATTAGAAAATTGGAATACTGAGTATATTATTCATAGTAAAGAGCTGATTTAAAATAATAGTTGTTTTTCAAAAATGTGATATTTCTGTACTTTTGTCATTTGTTTGACCAACATTTCACATTAATACATTTACAACCAATACATTTACAACTGATTGACAAAAACTCGTCTGACTATTGTTATCAGGATACTCAACAAAAACGCAGATATTCATTTTTGTCAATATTGCATGTAAATATACTTGCCTAACTGTACATTTACCTTTCCTATTGTTTCCTAATGCAGCATGCGCCCAGTGCAAAGGATACACGCATGAAGAGGATGGCGGCGAGCAGACCAAAGGCAGGCATGTAGTATCCGATGGAGACGAAATGAGACAGTGAAGGCATGAGGTAGAAGAAGTAGGACTGGTGAAGGCGTTCCAGGAGATTGTTCAGCTTACGGTACATTCCTTCAAAAAGTCTAAAAAAGTTCCAAGAGAAAATGTACTATTACGTATTCATTTGTATCAATGAAGAGATGTTTTATTTTTCTTGGAAATGTGTTGATGTTTGTTTAGACATTAGCTCGGTTGACTGTTTTGCCTGTTTATTTTATACTTCACGTTGCCTAATCAGTGGAGGGAAAAGTACTCAATTTTGTTACTCAAGTTAACTACAGATACAGGGTGAAAAAAAATACTCACGGAAAAGTAGCACATAAACAACTAAAAAAAACTACAAATGTTCTTTACTCTCAGATTGAGAACTGTTAAAGAGTTACATTTTGAGATTTTGATAAAGAATTGTGCAGCTCTTTGGTCTTCAGGCGCAATTCAAATCAATTGATTCCGTTTCTAGTTAAGTTTATGTTTTTATTTCCTCAAATTTGGGGCTTGAACTCAAAACCTTTAGGCAGAATGTTATCCTAAACTAAAAATAACCCTTTAAAGCAAATAAATAGTACTTTTTACTCAGTTCAGTTCAAAAATGAAGTGGACATTTCTAGGCATCTGCTCTCAAATGTAATGAAGTAAAAGTAAAAAGTATCCACTGGAGAAATGTACTTAAGTACAAGATACAGTCCTTTTGTGCTTTGTTATTTTCCACAACTGTTCCGAATATATGCATGTGTAACTAACTATTTTATGTCAAAAAGTGTACACTGACCTGCCAACAGTGGTAGCGTCAGTCTTGTATTGCCTGAAGCTGTTGACTCCTTTAATGGTGGCCGCTTCGATGTGGTAGCGCAGAAACAGGCCGTGATCTCCCCACGGCCGACCACTGGCTTGCTTCATCACCATCAGCATCATCGTCTGTGCGGCGTGGCTATAGCCCGAAACACTGTCCCAGTCGTTCCTTTGTAACTAAGGACACATACAAAGAGTTCAAACACAAGACTTGTTACGATTCTGTTTTTCAAAGCTGATGATGCGTTACTTTCTACCTTTCCTTGTATGGTGCAAAGGACACCAATCTTCTGGCAAAAAGCATAGAAAAGGTTTGCCAAGTCCAGGTTGGGAAGCTGTCCGTTCAGACCTTCTAATACAAGGTCGAGACTGGTCACAACATCGCTGCTTAGTTCCAGGGACAGAGCAGCTTGGATTGAACCTCCGCGGCCGTGCAGAGGAGACCAATCCATGCCTAAAAGAAGCACGTCATTGTATATTGTGGTTAAAAATGAATCATATTTCAGAGCTAGGCATTTAGATTGTAAATAATATATGACGCATTAAGTATTTATGGATTGTATACCTGTCGTGTTGGTGTGGTGGTAGCCCTCCAGCCAAGCCTGCATGCCAATCAGATCATGCTCATTCACCAGGAAGATGATGTCCTTAGCCCAGTAAATCTGATCTGTTAACCACAACATGTAATCACATTAGCTCTCAATAAGTTATTATGTAAATAATCTTGTGGTGAATAAGAAATGTGCAGTTTTCCACCACAATACAGGTACTAATTTGGTCCAAGATCTTGTGGATATTTCATAATTACAAATTAATATAAAAAGGTGCGGTGACTAACTCAAATGTGCAGTCTGCATCTAATGATTAAGTATTTTATTGATTCCAGAACCAAAGGCTCTGCACGGGTTGCTTGAGCGTTGAAGCTTCACTTTACTGTCTGACTAAAACAAAAACTGTTCTAAAGCTCAAAAACCATGCCTGGGACGTACCAAAAGGTGTGTAAGAGCTAGGAAAAATAGTGACAAATTTTGATTGCTATGACTCGCTGTGTGTTTGTGGATGACTTACTTCTAAAGTAGTGTGCCAGTCCCAGCAGAAGCCCCACAGCCTGGTTGTTCTCATCTCCTGGACTGCACGGAGCACTCAGCACCAGTGCTTCTGTCCGTGGAGCTCTGGGGGCTCGCAGGATTCCATACACATTTGTGCCTTTCACCATCTAGTTCAATTAAATGCATTATTACAAATTCTCAGTACTTTTTGGAATCTCCATTTATTAAGTATAAATTAAGTGTTTTGTTTACTACATTATACAATACACTGTCAAATCAACTCACATATC
The DNA here is from genome assembly GCA_015082035.1 of Chaenogobius annularis. Lineage (NCBI taxonomy): Eukaryota > Metazoa > Chordata > Actinopteri > Gobiiformes > Gobiidae > Chaenogobius > Chaenogobius annularis. Next base: position 1,631,462 of record BJKM01000014.1, read on the forward strand.
GCTCCTTGTTCTCATCAGGGAAAGGGAGTGTGCGGGAGAATCTTTGGGTGAAAACTTCCAGCCCTCGACCCTGCATGGCCTTCACTAGCCAATCCACTGGCATACCACTGGAGAAGACACATTATTCAGCACACATTGACAACTGCCATTCTTCGACTACAAATAAATAGTTGTTAAGTAACATAAATATAGTGTGGTCTTTATGTAAGTAGTTGGTGAGGTTCAATTATAATGTAAAGCTATCGTACATTAATTAGTTGTAGTTGGAGCAAAAGGATAAATACAATTACAATGACTAATCTCGGTGTAATCCCTCATTCGTCCAGGAGTGTTCCATTGTAGAAAAAGATTCAGTTGTAGTCATCTGGACCAGTGGGCAGGGCTTACAAGGAGTAGGATAGAAAAACTGAGTTCCCAGACTTGTTTCACAGATTGAGAAACTTTTTGTTTTTCTAAAACAGAGTCCAGATGACTACAATTGAATCTTTTTCAACACAATGACTAATGATTAAACATTATTGAAGCCTCCACACATCTTACCAAAATATTGGGGACAAAGAATATTATACCAAATCTTCTACTGCTTTGCACTAGTGTAATGTTAAAAGAACCCAGTGCTGGATTTTCCATTTCCTCACCCGGCTTTCCTCTTGTGAGCTGCGAATTCTCTGCCTGTGGCCAGAGCCCTCTCTCCAGCAGGAAAACGCTCCTCTACCATGGTGGAGCCCATGGCATTCTCCGACATGTAAGTCCGCAGGGTGAAGGGCTCAAAAGCCAGACCCATGAACCAGGCCACACCCGCCATGTAGCACACCACACTGAAGAGAGCGCGTGAAAGGTGTAAAATGTGATTAAAAGCTTCAGCACATTGTAATGAAGGTTGACCTACCATATGGGAGCATTGAGGCTGGTGAGAAGAGTGATCAAAGCCCTTCTTCTGTTTGGGTCAGACAGGAGCCCCATGTTGGATCTAGCATTCAAAATAAAGTAAGCAAACCAGACTCAGCAAAGCACAATGTCTACTTGTTGTTTGCTGTCTTATAATATAGGCAAAATGTGGTTTTAGTACTGTAGCTTTACAGTGTAATAGCCATTGTGCCAACATTCATTCACAGAATTGATTAGCCTGTCACCAGCATCAGCTTCAATTACACTTTCAAGCACGTATATGTTTGTGAGGTTGGTTATTTATCCCTTAAACTATTGCTTTAGTAGAAACATATATGAAGACATACCTATTTAGACCGTACAAGAGGTGACATCCAGCTGTAAAAGATGGGCTTTGCTCCTGAGCCTGATGCTGCTAGCGCTACCCGACCGCTATTTCCTGGTTCCAGGGGGACTGAGAAACCTGACGGACAGGAAACAGAACCTGTGGTTAGCCCGGAGCTAAAGCTAACAACAAAGATGCTAAACATGTCGCAAAGGCAAACGCTGAGAGCTTTGGTGAATGACCGTCTGTCTGCGGCAGCTGAAGAGATATTTGTGCTGTTTGAAAGAATTATAGTGGACTATGAACAGCAACTGTGTCTTTACAAAGAGGAGAACCAGAGGAAACAAGGACTCCTGGACTCGGCTGTAGCGGCTCTTGGAGGTTCTCAGATACACTCGTTTTGCCCTGGCCCCGCGCCGAAGAACCAGAAAATACAAGAGACTCCACAGATGGAAGAAGAAGCAGCGGGGCAAAGCGTCAGGCGGGAGTCAGAGCCCGTGCTCACGGTGCCTGTCCCAGAGTTTAGAGTCTGCTTGACAAGAGAGGCCTCTGTTTTTCATCAGAGACAAGCTGAGCACAGACAAGAAACAGGACAGGAGGACACCAACGCGGTGTCACACTCTGGACACTTTTCTAACGCTGATGAAGACTGGGAATCTCCATTCAGCTGGTCAGTTGCACTGATGAACACTGAGACTAATGGACTCCACTACAACCAGGTCCAGATCAGAGGCAGAAGCACCGCTGTACTCAACTCAGGTCTGTCCTCCAAATACAAGACAACACCAGAGATGAACCCTACTGGAAACAATGGACACATGTCTCTCATTAACCAAGGGACTGAAAAACCATTCAGCTGTTCTACCTGTAAGAAAACATTTACTAGAAAAAGTACTCTTAAGCTGCATATGAGAACGCACACAGGTGAAAAACTATTCAGCTGTTCAATTTGTCAGAAAACATTCACACGAAAGAGTTCCCTGGAATCCCATAAAAGGATACACACAGGCGAAAAACCATTCAGCTGTTTAACCTGTAAGAAAACATTTGTTCGAAATAGTGCCCTTAAAATGCACATCAAAACACATAAATACCTTATCTGTAAGCAAATAAGTCAACATGTTCCCTTGCAGTAGATGGGACACAATAAAACACACAGTAGACCTTACAGCTACAACCTGCATTCAAAGTTTGCTCTAAAGAAAATGTGCACAATGAAACTTGGTTATTTATTCAGTATCTCAAAGAAACTAAACGAAGAAAAAAATGCTTGTGGTTTGTTTCCTAGTAAATAAAACTAGTAATGTTCAACTAAACTGATGATCAAGCTATTGTATATTAAGTTTGACATGGATCACAATTGAGTTGATGTTATTGCAACTATGTATGTATATGTATCTATAGATATATTTAACAGAATCTGTCAATTTTATATGAAATATTTATTTTGTATGCGTACTATTTAAATATATTTACTCAAGTAAAAATACTTTGTAGAGTCATTTATTTAAACCATATATAAATATAACATAATTACAGGAATGCACTGATGTATTTACATTCTTGAACTTCACCATGTGTACACTTCAATGTTTTATCATAACTGTTAGAGAAGCCATGCAGATAAAATTCCTGATGTGATGCGTGACAGACAGACACAATGTAATAATGCAGCCAAAGCTCTTTAACCAGTTACACAACTGTTACAATGATGATGAATAACAAGTCCACGTTCTCCTGACAGTTACAAACTCCATCAGTCTCTACTGAGCTCTGAGGCCTCTTGTAGATGTTGTCGCACAACCTCATCCAGCACTTTGCTCACACCTTTACAGGCTGTCATTGCAGCCTCCATCATGGCTTCCAGGTGATCTTGATGTAGTCTGGCATCCATCTGAAGCAGAGCGATTTGTCCACCACGGGGCAGCAATGCTAAGGCCAGTGAGCTGATCCCTCCACTCTCTTCTGTGTAGCACAGGTCAGCGAGTGGAGTCTCGTCCACAAAGCCCACGGTGCAAGCACAAACGTAGTCCCGCATCGGGATCCCAGCATCAATCACTGCCAGAGTAGCAGCATTTACACACACACTGTAGTTTCCCCCATCTGACTGCAGGATCTGGAGAAAGGGAAACAAGTTTAAAATCGATTACTTGTGTTATAATCTGTAATCTGCATAGTTTTTATGGTGCTTGTATAGGCTACATTGCATTACATCTACAAGAGTGTTTAACTCATAACTCACCAACTATTCTTAACCTTGACTAGGGTTTAAGTCACCCCGGACTAGTCTGAACAGAGGCCCGGCTCATTTAAGAAGACTTTCTTATTATTACCGTATTTACCAAACCAAATGGAGTACCGAGCCCACTTGAATCTTAAGTTATGGTACACTTATTGTTTCCCGTAGGAAAATTAACTCAATATGTACTTCAGTACATTTACTTGAGTATGTTTTCCCACATTTGAACTTCTCAAGAGTAGTTTTCATTTTTAGATTTATTTTTCTTGCTCTACCTGCACATTGGTTTTACTAATTTAGGTATATTTTTTAAAGTTATTTATATATTCCATGCTTCCATTCTCCTGCTGTTCTTAAACTGTGCGTTGCAACATTGGAATTTCCCCATTGTGGGAAAATAAAAAGGTTCTCTTAAGTCTATCTCAAAAATCTTTTATATTTATGATCACGTTTCTCTCATTTTTGTATATTTTCTTTGAAAATACCAGATTTGTGCAATATTTATTGCTGATGTGACTTGAAAAACCAGTCAGAAGTCAGGGTGTGGGACTAGAGTACTGCATGTCTGACCTTGACAAAGATGTCGATCTGGGAGCGTGGGTAGAGCTGGGTCAGGATTGCAGCTTCAAAGGTCTGTTTCAGATGGAGGCTCATTTCTGTGGACTTCTTGTCTCCGTGAGGTCTCCGCTTCCTCTCTGCTGTGCTGAATGTGGCCATGCTGTACTGACAGTTGATAACAGCACGGTCATGAAGAGTGCGACTCCGGGACCCTCTCATCTGGAACACAAGAAAAAGGTAAGAGAAAAATGGAAATGCCAACAATGTTTCTCAAACTGTACACGGGCTGCCACTGGTGGTACACTCCGTTAGAAGTTATTTATCCATGGATTACTGTAATTTTAGCCCATATACTTCTCCTTGATTTAATCCTGGTCACTATGGTGTTACTCAGAAACACCAATAACAATATTACTTTTGTACTTGACGTGAAAAGTTTGAGTTTAGCCCTCAAGCTAAAATGATGCCATAAAACAACATATGATGTTGTAGTTTGCACTACAACATTATATGTGGTCACCAAAGCAAATTCCTAGCCTGTTAATTTTGTTCACTGACAATGGCAATAAACCTTTTCTGATTCCAATACTATTGTAAGTAAATAAATAAATAAAAAAGATACATACTGCAAAGGCTTTTTTCTTGCCCTAGAAGTATTTGCACTTTTTAGCATTTATTTCTAAACCTACATAATGAGCCAAAAGGTGTCAAATGAATACTAAACTCTTTCTGACATTTGTTTATTCGGTGTGTGCTGCTGTAGCTTAAGCGGCTAAGCTAACACGGTGCTACTTACTTCATGAGGTCCGTAAACAACAGCCAGAGCTTTGGTGTTTCCCTGCTCTATATAAGCCGAGCCGTCCGCCTGAGCGAACACTCCCATCCGGGCTTGGACCTTCCGCAGCTCGGTGGCTTTTCTTCCATCCAGACGGTATCCCTGGTCCGACAGCAGCTCCAGACCCGCCATGATTCCAAACGTCCCACGTGGGCTGCAAAACTACATTACCCACAAGTCAGTTCGTAACTACGGCGAGGTACATGAATATATTACGGATGCACGTACTCTAGGAAAATCTGCTAAAGTTATTTATTTATTTACTTGCTTATTAATTTACTTATTTATTTTAATGAACAATTTCACACGATGTCTGTAATCCCTCAGTCGTTCAGGTAGGTTCTAGACCCCCCCAAAAACTGAAAACTTCTGTCAACTGGGCTAAAGTCTTTTTTTTTTTTCTTTTTTTTGGCCTGAATACATTTTGCCACTCATCAAAGTAGCTTCTTCAGTTCCTCTGAAAGGGATATCTGTTTGAAGGGAGGAACCAACCGCACTGAAACTAGAGAGGTCAAAAAGTCTTTTTTTTTTTTTTTTTTTCAAGGGAACACAAGCCATATCTCTGAACATAAATAGGGGTCTAAGGTACAATCTGTCACCCATTTACAACTCCACCCTCAAACCCAAAACTAAGAAAACTATCAGAGTATGCTAATAGCAGTTAGATGAATCATTAGGGACATGAAACGTTATGCAAAATATGACTCTGGGGACAGTTCACAGTTTAGAGTAGATAGACAGACTTAACTATGCATTGCACTGTAAACAAGTAGGGTGTGTTCCCCTCAGACAGATCAAAGGCAGTGATTTACCTGAACCCTGTCTGAGGAACTGAAAAAGCTTCCTAAATGAGTGGCGTTTCGCATTTTTGACGAATACGTTTGGTATTCACTTTAACAAAAACTTTTGTCCAGTTGACATTATTACATTTTCTTTTGCTATAATTTCACACAATTATAGGCTATACAAATAGCATTTAGGGGACAAACGCATAAATTGTCCAGTGGAAGACATTAGTAACATTTCTTTAATAATCTTAAGATGGGGTTTAGTTTTTGTCAATTTTATGTCTATTATTTAGAAATAAAAGAATCTGTGCTATTATTCACCACACTCAGTTACTCAGGTACAAAAATAGTATTGTTTTCCAAATAAGTTTTTACGCTTACTTGACTAATTGCTTGGGTCACTACTTTTACATTTACTGAAGTAATATTATTTTAAAGTAACGTCACTTTGAAAATCACTATGTACATCAGGGCTATTCAACATCAAGCCTGGGGGCCAAATCAGGCCCTCCAAGTGATTTAACGCGGCCCATGACCCAGCTTCCAAATATTAAAACAAAACAAAAAATATTGTTTACTGGTTTAATTCTGGGTTAGCACTAGTTTAGATCTGGTTTGGTCTTTGTTTAGTACTGGTTTAACTCTGCTTTAGACCCGTTTAAATTCTGGCCCTCGGGAAAATGAAGTTGAATAGCCCTGATGTACATTCAACATTTTTGAGGCTAATGCACTTTGACCACATAAACACTTTTAAAAATAAAATTTATTAGCATCTCTAATGTGTATAAATAAAAACATATGAAACAATGCTTATACGTATAATGTAATGAGCTTAACAATGACAGGGTTACATGTGATACAAAGGAGCAGTCCTCATTTTATTCAGCCAGTGTTGGAAAAGTGTAGAATAAAATCAAGCCTTCAAACATGAATACCTTAAGGTTGCAAATAAACATTCTTTTGATGAAAATAAAATCTGTTGATGGGTGATAAAAAGGGACATCATAAATATTTTCTTACCTATTTATTAATTTTTTTTCACATCTTTAATTTATTATATTATAAACTCTGTCTTATTCATTAATTCTTTAACAATGTCAAAGCACAAAGCCAAAACATTTACTCTACTCCAATAAAAGAGATTTCATTCTTTTCCATTTTGTCAATATGGTTCCAAATGTAACAACGGTCTTCAGAAGCAGACCTGAAATACTGGACCAAACGACAAAGCAGGGCTGCACTGTATCATTTTGGACAGAACATACCTATATTCATATCCTGAAAGATGCACTGAACTCTGCCTTTGTATTTGCTACGCTGCCTGCCTGTGGCTGATGTGGCTGAGGCTACTTGCCGGTTGAGGTTCAGCAACCAAAACTACAGCTAAATATCTTGCTCAAAAATCTGGTGGATATATTACAAAACTAGACTTTATAGGTATCATAATGGCAACCTGTAACGATACTGAATATAAACATGTTCAACAAATACAGTGCAGCTCTACTTCTAGCCTATAAGGTTAGTCACAGCAACAAAATGTAGATACAAACATGAACATTTTACCTAGCAGACCCAGAAGGATCAAAGAAAATAGACTTCATGTGTGTTTAACTAATGTAACAGAGTTTGTTGTTGACTATAATGGCTTGCTGTGCCTAGGTCATAATTCCAAGAAGACTGTACGTGCGCAGATGCTTCTTTGGATCTGACCAGTGGGCTCTCTAAGGCAAAAGCAAAGAAAGGAACAAAACCTCTCTTCTGGTGTCTCCCAATGAACTAGATTTGGTCATGATTTAAAAAAAAACAAAACACTGAATGTGTTCAATAAAGTTTTACACAACTGACATGATATGCACATAGGACAATACTAGCTCTGAAAGCGGGCCATTGTAACAGACCACCCAACATAGAGGGAACGCCCCACAACTCAAATCAGCATGTCAAACCTCAGCTCAACTTCAGTTACCGCGTATGGGCTATCATTGGCCTTTGTCTCAGTTTTTTCTCAAACTGAAAATAATCTCACATTTCAAAAGGGGTATACAACATCCAAGACTAACTGCTTGAAAGTAAAAAAAAAACAAAACAGTGAAGGTAAAAAAGTAAAAGTGGTGTGTCTGCCTTTAAAGCAGGTGCACGTGACAGTGAAGGTTATCGGCACCAGAGGATTGTGTTGAGCTGTATGGAATGAAGGAACTATGTTGTAGATCTGAAAAGAAGAAAACCAATGGTCTCTGCTCCATCCCAAAGTCTTTTTGAAGAGTGCAAAGATCCCCTCATTTCCCTGATATATCCACGGTCACACATCCTAAAACTCAGCAAACTCCTTTGCACATTTTTCCGTTACAGAAACACGGATCTCCTCCTCTTCATAGTCGTCGAAGTTGCTGGTGTCCCCCGGACCTCTGCACTTTGGTATGAATGGAGCTTCCACCTTGAAAACACAACAAGACGACATGCATTAATTCTCTGCATTTATCAAATAAGTACAAGCCGAATATAACTCATTTTTCCAAACTTCTACAACAGCAACACACTTAGAGCACCAAGTTTAGCGCATAATAACAACCAGCAGAGGGGAGCAGAGGATAACCAATAACTGAACACCTTTTTAGAACAAAACATGCGTGTGATGTCGATGTTTTGTTATTGTTATTGATCATAGATTTCCATAGGGTTTGGTTGATTAGTCAGCAGGCTCCAGAGATCAAGGGATTTCTCACACAGACCTGCATGAAACCTACTCCAGATCATAGGAATGTAAGAAAAAGTCAAAGTAAGACATGAATCGGCAGGCTTTACAGGAAGCAGCTTCAGACGAGCACTAAACATTTGGGCTACAAAGACAGCCAAACAAGTAAACAAATATCAAACGATAAAACAATAGTGAATCTAAATAGAACAGAATGCATATCAAAAGTTGACCCTCTATGATGCAGTGCAAGGTGTGACATCCCTCATTCGCTGTATTTATCAAACATTTAGTGTTTAGGCTTACACCGAGGTCAAAAGATAGCAGAAACAAAAATATGGGACATGCTGAAAGCAAAACTAAATGAAACAAAGAATGTATTAGCTTCTCTTATTGATGTGAGAAGATAAATTTAGCTTGTCCACTCCAAAAATAAAGACGGATATCTTGAAACAAAACTGAAATATTAGCAAACTAGACAAATGATGTGCCCGAAAAGCGAACCAATTCAGTCAAACTACTCCAGTCAAGCTCAAGATGGTGAATTAAAGTCATTTGAACTAATCCATTGCCTTGTTTCAACCACAAGCCTTTACAATTTCAAGTTTTTCACAACACTGTCACAATTTATCTATGCCCGGACATAAATGTAATCTGATGTTGAAGTCAATGCCTTTAATGCAGCGTAACAATCAAAAGCTGTCCATTATGTGGTCTTCCGGGCTAAATGGCTGGTGGCAGTGAGCACAGTGAATCTGGGTGATTTCCAAGTGACTAGAACCGCTCTGACTGCACTGTGAAAACACTCCACTCATAAACAAACAATACTGTCCCTGTTCTTTATTCACAAGAACATAATCACCGTACACAACCATAATACTTTGTCATAATTGTCTAATAAAACACTTTTGCTGCATCACAGTTGGGAATCACCGTACGGCAACTAGTTCCAAATCTATAAATCGATATCTAATTCATTTTTTTCATGGAGGCCACAATGTTTGGTGTTGTTGACAAGCGTGATCTTGCCTTTCGTTCATAGATGGCGATCCAGTCCGTTGTGGCGAACCATTTGTGTCCTTTGATGTCGCTGACGCCGTTCTTCAGGTTGCCGTAGCGTTTGGTGAGATCGACCTGCAGCAGGTTTCTCAGAAGGTCCTTCAAGTCTGAGCTGAAGTGAGATGGGAATCGTACCTACGAAAAAAATAATAATTGCAAAAAGAGCTTTGGATACAAGTTTAGAGATAATGAGGAATACACTGCAGTATACTACCTTTCCGGACACAATTTTCTCATAGATCTGAATGGGCTGATCTGCAAAAAATGGAGGATAGCCAGCTGCCATTTCATAAATGAGGACTCCCAGGGCCCACCAGTCTACAGCTTTGTTGTAGCCCTGCGAAAGGAAGACATTTTTACAACTAGAACTAAAATGTAAGCTCCAGATGTGATACCACACTCCAAAAGCAAAAATACATGCCTTAACATTATATTAGGGCCGCAAGATTTATCACAATCAAATCAAAATCCCAATTTGAATGGTCACAATTGGCATCTTAATCGGTGCATGATAATAATGGCTAAGTCTCATTTATTATTGAGTTGTTATAAACTCTTTTTGTCATCCAATTTTGAGCACAGTTTAATATTCATTGTTGTCGGATACATAGAAGTGTGCAATATTTCGAAATTTAGATTTAATATCTTGAATGTTGTGTTGAACATATGCGTAGGTTTAATACCAAGTACATTGTTTAGAGTAAAAATGAAAACGGGTACACTTAAAACAACTCTTGTAAACTTAAAAAAAAGAAGAAAAAATAATAATAGTGAATTGTTTGCATGATTATGTTGATACTACGCAATGCCTGCCCTTTTGCTTTTTTATTGTGTCTCTGCACCCAAACACTACGTGCCCAAGACTAAAGTTTAACTTAACTTTTGTAATTCGTTTTACTGACATTTCGCCGGATAATTAAACCTCATTTCTCACACATTTCTGTTTGATTGACATAATATCATCTGACAATCGTTATCCGGACACTCCCAATGAATCACCCACCCCTACTGATGCACAACTTTCAAATTTTCCCATTGCGATGTTAACATTCAAAGTGGCATACAAGATACAAGTAATACAATCTACATACTTTGCTGAGAATAATTTCTGGTGCTAGGTACTCCGGTGTCCCACACAACGTCCAGGTCCGACCCTTTACCCTCTTGGCAAAGCCGAAATCTGTCACCTGAACAAACAAGTAGATTTTGGCGTCTTTTTTTATTTATTTTTTTAGCTCAAATTTTTTAATAAAACAGCAAGTCATTTGGATTTCTCACCTGAATGTAACCATGGTGGTCAATGAGGAGATTCTCGGGTTTCAGATCTCTGTATATGAGATCTAGAGAATGGAGGTACTCGAATGTCAGCACTATCTGGGCAGCGTAAAACCTTGCATGTGGCTCACTGTAAAAAAGGAATGAAGCAGTATTACAAAAAAACTAAATGCAAAGAAATTGGTAAATCATCTTTTTCCATACCTAAACCTGCCAATTCGTCTTAGGTGTGAAAACATCTCCCCACCAGGAACGTACTCCATCACCATGTACAAGTTGGAGTTGTCCTAAAATAGAAATGCCCTCTTAGAGCACAGCACCTGGGGCAGTAAAATCCTGTTTGAAAGAAGACAACCTTACCTTAAAGGCATACTCGAGTTTGACAAGAAAGGGGAAGCTCACGGCCTGTAATATCCTCTTCTCGTTTAGCGTGTGTTCTATTTGCTTGAGTTTCACCACCTGACGGAACAGGAGAACATGACCTCAAAGTGTGATGGACCAGCAGCACAGTGGAAAACACAACCATGCGAGAACGGCACACGCATGAGTCGCAGCTAAAAAGGTTTGGCATTTTATAAACCGTGCACTATAAATACATGGCAGTCTGAAGGAAGACATTTAAAACTAGATATTTTTTATTTTAATTAATTCAGAAATTGATTCATTCATAGCTGACATTTTAAGCAGATTATTCCACTTAATTGACAGATGTTTAGGCGAGCAAGCTAAACGTGTTCCATTTGTTTTCAAAGTGAGTCTGGATCCTTTTCATCTAAACTTTAAATGCAATTTTATAGTCCCTGAAATAGCTTTGTCCCTGTTGGAATAATGCTTTTCTGTTGTTGGAATTTTGTTACAGAAATAGCCTGACAAACTATTTCTAGTGTCTTTGTTTTTTTAAAATCCGTTTTGTTTTTGTCAACTGAGGCCCCTATCTACACTCACATCCCTGATTCTTTGAAAATGTAAGACACAAGAGGCGGGGCTTATCAGTTGTGCAATTATAAACAGGAAGCCAATTGACACATTTTCATCACGCAGTTTTAGATCAATATAGAGGTTTATAATGAACAAACTGTAAACTGTAAACTGATCTCCTTAAATTACAGTTCAATTAGAAGTATCAGAAAAAAACTAAATGTCTCCTTTAAACTTATCTATCTCCATGGAGACAAGCAGATGTCAGTAATGATATTTTTAAAGACATGTTTAAATGTCATACTGTGGGACATTCCAGACAAAGCAATAACATGTCCCTTGAGACATGCAGGTGAAAGGTTACGTATATAATGCACATTTAAAACAACATTGTATTAGATAATAGTTTAAAAGAGACTGACCTTCTGCTTGTCCAAGATCTTCATGGCGTAATATTGCTCTGTTCCTTTGTGTTTGACGAGCATGACCCTTCCAAAGGAGCCGGTGCCCAGGGTTTTTATTCTGTCAAAGTCATCTAGGCACGTTGTGCTCTGAGGAGGCAATACAACACATCACATCACACGTTATATTTGAGTATTTTACAGTAGGGTCTAATTATGGGCTACTTTGTTTACAGGCACAGGCAACTCAGAGTACACATTTTTGTAATAAAACCACACTGAATAAACCACAATCGAGCATTTAATTTTAGCCATGATAGGAAATGCCTAAATTGTCCTCAAGTTATTTGCTCTCTGCACCGCACTTAACAGATATAGTTTTTATTTTCCCCTTTAACAAAGTAGACCAAAACATTGACATGAGCAAGTCCACAGCGAAAGGGGCCATAATTTGAGTTAAGTGCCTTTAGAAATCCAGTTAAGTCGGACTAAACCAGATTTTCTTTCTCCAATGATCAATGTGTTAGAAGGCTTATTATTCTAAGCATATATACTGTAACTATCAATGTATTCAATTTCATTTTACATTTGATTGTATTGTGTTCTTTAAAAATCCATCAGTCAAAAACAAAATTGCATCCCAAAATTGAGAACCACTGACCTGTGGTGGGCATTCCCATTTGCGTAAGAAGTCTTCTTTGGCTTTGGCTAGAAACTCTTTCACTACAATCAGACAGAAATTACAATTAGGGAAGGGAATTCTCCACAAAGGTTTGTAAGAGTGAAAGAAAATTGCAAGTGCGACTGTCAGTTAGGAAAAGGAGAACGTTTTGAGCAATGCTGAAGAGGAAAGGTCAACTCTCATCTGGATATACATTCAAATAACAAAGAAGGTAGCATTATTCCGCACTAAAAAGAGGTCACAAAACACAACACAACATTCAAGTAGAGTGACCACTCCGAAACATGTGTACAAGGAGGGCAAGTTTTGTGATGTGGAACTCGAGAGATACAGTAAATACCTTCTAACCAACTGACTGTGAAGGCTGCTAGAAATTCGAATAATATTTTAGTCTGGGGTAACAGTTGGTATAGCAACATATTCAAAATGGTCAAAATCGTTTTGTTAGACAATTGAATGTAACTCTTAACACTAAATCTTTTTGGTTTCTTTAATATTAGAATATTCTATTTTGTGATTAGGATTCGGACCATTCTAAAACTATTCTAGAGAGATCCATTCATGCCCTTAGTAGAGCTTTAGTCGCCTAGAGTCTTGGTCGACTAAAATTTGTATTAGTTGACAAATAATTTTTTGCGTATTTTACAGGACTTATATCCACAAAAGCAGGGGGAAGAAATACTATTGTAAGTTATCTTGAGATTTGGGAGGAATTTTCAGTTTAAGCGGCCTTCTTACTAATAAATAAAATTGTTAACAAGTAGTCTTCTCTGTAGATATTTATCATTATTTGTCAGCGCACTTTGGTACAGACGCGGTCAAATCACAGAGCCATTTGTTTAGATCTTTTATTTGATTAATCGACACACACTTTAGTCTTCTACAGCCCTATTAGTTTCCATACTAGATTTAGGAGAGTCATCCCACATGAGAAACAACTTTCACAATTTTGGGCTTACAATTTCGTATTTATTTGATTGAATCTTTTTGCCGTTTGGAACTACAGCTTCTCAAGAGGTATAAATTCACCTGCCCAAACCAAATGAAAGATAATTCTACACATGTGCGCACAATCTTATGGCAATTTTATCTTGTGGCACCTGATCTTATCCCATACCTAAATATTTCTATTGATTATTATCTGAGTATAGATTTTTTCGACAAACCTAGTTCAGACAGCACAACATTTTAAATCCTGTAGCGTTTAATTGAGATGGAGGCTCGAAACTACAGTTATTTTGTGCAGAACTGAAGGCGGATTGTCTCTTTGAATATTTTTTTTTCAAATAAAAACCATCACTACACACTTCAATCCCCACACTCTCCACTTTGAAAATAACCAATACGCGGGCTGCACTGCGAGATTCCTCCAGTACAAAAGTGGGACAGGTGGTCACTCTACAATGAAGACGGGCAGACGCGTGATGCAGGCCAAGATACTCTGTTGGCTGTTAGTCTGAAAACCAACCACACAACCACACCGGTATTATTACAGGGAAGCTGGCTCTGAGCACCTGTTGCATCACACATCACCACCACCACCACCACGGGGAAGCCTACAGAGAACACACAGCCAGAAACAAGCGGCGACAAACCAATGTATGGGCCACACATCAGACAGCAGATATCCAGATTGAGAGAGAGAGTGCAGATAAAAACAAGGACGCATTATTCAAAAAAGGCATGCGGATACACAAGGCAGGCACAACTAGCAAGAAAGAGGTCACACACAGCAATGCTAATCTAAATATGTTCATCTCTTTTGTTTGTTTCGTTAAGGTGCGTACCAAATGTCTCTACAGTTCACCAAAGTTTTGCAGGAACAATCACCCACACGGATGGGATGAAGAGAAGACAGGAGAGAGACAGTATACAAGTATAAGACATCAACAAGTACATCAATGCAACATAATGAGCATAATGTGAAGAACGCAGTGAGAAGCTGACAATGCCGTGCGGAATTTGGACACAGATCGACTTGCCTATGGTGGTTTTCAGAGAACAGGTGTACCCGGAATGACATGGTTGCGTTACGTACGTTTTGTCATGCATTGAGAGACGGGATATAAAGATAAGATGAAGGACTGGGAATGCATGTAATGTGGTGGAAAATAACAAAGTACAAAAGTAAAAATAAACTGTGCTAAAATATCATCTACTTTATTTTAAGCCAGGTTCTCGTGTTTTTTCTAATTATGACATTGTTTGGTGATGATTTGTGGTAAATAATAATGTCAAGATGTAGTTTGGGAAGAAAATTTGACAATTAAATGTTGAAAATTACAGGAAGTAGAGCCGAGTTCTACCACAGAATACCTCCACCTCTGTGACGTCATCAAAAAGCGCCATTCCACCAAAAATGTAGAGAAAATGTGCACACAATTTAGACATTATTTGTGATTTATTTGCCGGATTATTTGTCAAAACTATTTGACCCTTGTTTACTATATCTTGTTGCTAAGTAACAGTTGTGAATTACCTCTACCTGTGTCATATTTGCTGGCCAAGTCCACATTAAAAACGTCACCAAAATTGCTACATTGGAGAAAAACAGGCAAAATGTTTGGTAAATTCTGTTTTGCTGCAATGTGTAGTCTAATCTGTCATTTGGACTTTAAGTACATTTTACAGTGGATAGGTTGTCGTAATTCCTCATTTCGTAGAAAAAGATTGGCCACAACTGAATCTTTTCTACAATTTACAGTGGATACTTTTTTTACTTTTAGTTCTCTACATTTGAGAGCAGCATTTGTACTTTAACTCTTTTTTTGATTGGAGAGTGTCTGAATTGGCTGTGTCTCTGTTTTTTTTTTTGTTTTTTTTTTTAAATGTATGGACATCTTGCCAGAATGTTTGAGCAGATGAAAATATATACATAATACTAAAATTGACTTCAAATATTAAGTTGCTTCTGTTGACCGAACAAGCAACGTTCTTTATCAAGATCATGACATTTGACTCCTCAATAGTTCCAAAGTATACGTTTAGACTACACGTGCCACTAAAATCTTGTGATCATGATTATATTTCAGATTTTACTGAACATTTTGCCTAGTTGTCCCCAATTTAACCATTTTTGTCAAGTTTATAATTGCACTTCCTGGTTGGACATGGGCAGCAAATATGACATAGGTAGAGGTAATTCTACAACCCTGGCACCAGGGTTGTAGAATGGTCACCTGGCAACCATATCATAAACAAGGGTCAAAATCCATGTACATGTCACAAACAGTTATGATTTTGAGAATAAATATGACCCGATAACACCTTTATTTCTTGAATGATCATTTAAACTAAGAAAATTGTGTCAGTTGCATGTAAATTGTCTGGGTTTTCTCAATGGCACGTCGCTTTTTGATGACATCACAGAGGAAATCCGTTTCAGTCATTTTTTAAAACTTCCTGTAATTTCAAAGTTAATTTTTCAAAATGTCTTCCCAAACTGCAACTTCGCGGATGTAAAACTATGATATTCAAGATTTACAAAAAGGTTCTATACCACCAAACTAAGTCATAATTAGAAAACTGGAGGACCTTATATATAGACTTTAAGTAGATGTTTAATGTGATACTTTGACTTTTACTTGAGTACATTTTTGCTCATGAATCTGTACTTTTACATTTGTACCAAAATTAAGTACTTCTTCCACCACTGAAGTAATGTCAGGCTGAAAAGTTATAGTGTGATTCCATGGCACATTTATAGTCGCTGTATGGTTTATGTACGCACAGTTGAGTACACGCTGGACTTGAACTTTGTTTGGAGTAGACACTGTTTATGTCACAGCGGGTTTGCTTTGGTGAGGGAGAGCCATGGGAGGTGAACATCTGTGGCCTGACAAGGACTAAATCTTGTTGATTTAGAGAGCTGGGTGCAAATACGTCAAACTACGCAGTAAAGGATCAATATCCATCAAAATACAATCAGGAGGTTAAAAGGTAGATCACATCTACGTCTCATATTTCCCTGGCAATTCTGTGAAGAAGATTGTAAATTAACAGGGTGTAGCACATAGTACCTATGAATTATGATTGTCTGGATGACATAATATTAACAGGGATGTCAATATTATTCGGTTAATCAATAATCATGATTATTTAGGGCACAATATACCCGCAAGAACTAAAAAATATGACTATTTTAGAAGAAATGATGTGGGTTTTAATTCAATCTCTAGTTAAAAAATGACTATAAAGTACTTTTTTTATCTGGCTGTTTTGGTCAAATTTACTTTATTTTGTTATTCACACAGTTGAATTTCTTAAAGCTGGTCACAAACTTGAGATATAATAATGCGTTAGACGAGATTTCACACGCGTGAAATCGTTAAATCTTGTTTTTTTTCCCTCACAGTAATCATACACTAAAATTTGACATTGTAACATCCCTATCTGTCACGACAATTACTACATCGACTTATCATTCAATATGACAGAAAGATCAATATTTGGGGCTCAATAATTACGTTGGATGTTTTCTTTGCACTTTGGGAAGCATTTTTTCTTTAAATGATTTGACCTGTAGAGAATGAATGATTTATGACTCATTATTGTGTCATTTATTTATTGCAGCTAATGTTTTTACAATATTGCTGCTGTTTTGGGAGGATTCTCCTGCTTCAAGTGGTATAAAGTAGTTTCAATATTATCGTTTATAGTGATCTTTTCTGGAGCAATATGCCACAAAAGGTCCAACAATGTGCGAATGATATGGTCAATTCAACAATATATTGCCCATCTAAAAACATTTTTTTCGCACTGTGAAACACCAAAAAGTAAAATAGAACTATTGACCATTACTGCTATAGTTTCTAAACATGACATAACATTTACTGCAGCTGATCAGAATTAGAACAGGAGAAGTCAATTTTACAATACATTTTGGGCAGCAAGTTATCAGTTTGCAGTATACTCGAGTCACTACAATTCCCACAGTTTTTTTTTTCCTTCCAACACACCTGATCCTGGTTTGAGGCTGCAACATTTTCTAATCTGCAACTCGTGGAGTCAAAATATTGCACATGTAAAATCACATTATTCATTGCCGTTGCAAAGATGAATCGCAATCGAATCAAAATTGCAACTTTAAGTGACACACAAGGCTCCAATTGTATCCACACACAGCAATATAGCCCTTCTTTTTCTGCATAAACACTGCTAACCCTGTAGTTTAGATCACAAATATGTCCTGATATATGTGATATGGGACGCTTTCATTACTTTGAAAACTAGATATTTTTCAACTATATTTTTTTCCCCAATCATGCAGCCTTATTATTCATGTAATTATCATGCAGCCCTAAATACATATTAGTATTTATAGCATGATTTTGCCAGATTAAAATGACCTTTGATATATTGCGCACAACTAATATGCATTCAGCCTCCAAAATACTCCTTGATTGGTTCCGCAGGTGTCTTTCCATCACTTCGCACAACGCTGTGGCCAAGCTGAAATGGAAAAGTGAGCTGAACCTTGCTGTGAGCCGAGGCCACTCAGGCATAACATAGCAGGGTTATGTGATTCTCTGGCCCCGTGTGTAACTAACAGTGCCAGAACCTAGTGCTGCGTGAAACTGAAGAGGTGTCAGTATGATGGCAACTGCTTAATCTGCTCGTGCTGTAGGCTACGCTAAACAACAAAGTGCTGCTCTTTTACACACTGTTTGTCCGGAGGCTTATTAAAACAATGCCACACGAATGCGAGTAGCAATCAAAGCGGTCCAACCAAATCTTCTGTGGTGACTTTTTTTCTTAGACAGGCAGTGTATTTAAAGAAATGGACAGAGAGCGAGAGAGAGAGAGCTGGACTGTAGGTAACCGGGTCGCTCTGCAAATCTGCTTGTCGGGCCATAGTGTCAGCTTAAATGGTTTTAGCAGTTAGCCGGTCAGGATCTAGGGATCATGACCAAGAAACGCAATCTTCAGCTCTTGTCTGAAGTCACAGCTTGGCAATTCCTCCTGGACACTATGCCGCATGGGTTGTCTTGAGTTAACAAGCTAATAAACCTCTGGAATGTAGACAGAGGTTTGTAAAAAGGACATTAAGTACTTAGATCTGAACTTTTTGATTATTCCACGTACCACAGTTCTGGGTAAAACTAATCTGACTAATCAAATCATCCACGGCATCCTGGATTCAAAAGACGGCAGAATGTCATTTGTTTGTGCCGTTTTATCTCAGGGTGTGATCTGTGTGCATTCTAGTGCGTACGAGCAAAGTAACACAGTCCTAGGCCCAGTTGCGTCAAACCGTTCAAAGCTTGTAATACCCCTTATCCTCTGACGAAGGTCTGATGACAAGCTGCTCGAGTCAATGACAACTGAGTCTTTTACCACAGTGAGATTAGAGGAAAATAGCTCCAACCGGGCACGAGGTATACGGTTTTGGCTGCGTTGTCTGTGTTTACGTGTGCAAATTCTAAAAAGGGCAATGCAAGTAGTAAGTCTTAAGCTTTTATGAATGGAAACTAGGGCTGCAACTAACTTAATAACTAACTAATTATTTCAGCAAATACTTCTGTTTTACAATGAGATTTTTTAAATACATTTTGAACCAAATACAAAGTTGAAATATGGCTTCTAAATCAAGAAAATCTAAAAAATAAAAGTGTATTATGGATTTCTTTTTTGTTATTTTGATTAAATAATGCAGCCGTCTATGTTATAAAAAGTCTGGGGTATATGTTTAACCTCTGTGCATTCCAGTTAACATTTACAATCATCAAAATGCAATTACAATTATTCTTTAACAACAGAGTAGTCAGGGTTATTCAGATTAAACATTGCAGCTCTAATGGAAACATCTCAAATGTCATTTCCTCACCATACTTGGGCATGATGCTGCTGTTGTACTGGGAGGATTGGTTTGTTTATGTAACCAAGAATAAAAAATGTGTCAAGGGAGCTCTGAGGAAGGGAAATGCAGCACAATGCTTTCTAGTAAATGTATGTGCTATTTTTAGGCTAATTCGTTGCAAATGTGTTAAATGATGTTTAATGTGGCGCCTAGTCTTTCTGCAAGCGACAACAATGCAAGCGCTAAACAGTTTTAAAGTTACAGGGTTAAATGATTGATAAAGTCACGTTTGGAAAAAAGATTTGAAGATTTGTGGGCATTTCCTGCCCGTTTGGACAGTGTATGCTTGCATCGCCATGGCTAACTCTGAGCAATAAAGGCCTGGATGGCTGCAAAACCACCACTATCAAGAGGCAGTGGGATGAGGGGCCTTCTATAGCTAATCCCCCCAACCCACAGCTAAAGTTAGCAGGCTATGTGACCACAAACGGGACTGACTTTAGTGTGTTTGATTTAACAACGCATATATAAAGTGGCAAGTGTGTTAAAGCGCGAAGTGTGCTTTTTACGCGCGGTTTAATATGAGAAAATGTTACCAATCCCTAAAAAGAAGACCCCCTTACCCCACCCCCTTTACAGTGCAGATAACCAAAACACAAACGGGTCCTTTGGCTACAAGCTAACACGATCAGTAGGCCCCTTGCTACATTCATCCGTCGAAAAACATAGCGCGTAAAAAAAAAAAAAAAAGACACGCCAAAATCAACGACACCTCTGCGCGTAAAGATGCTTATTACACCGTGGATGTGCGCGCGCGACGCTCCCACTGTCCACTGCACCCCGTACTGTACAGAGTGTTGCTTGCTAATGGATGCCAGAGGTTTACCGGAACGCCCCGTAGCCTGAAGAAAGAAGCCGCCGCCGCCGAGGGCCATGACCGTAAAATAACATCCCCACAAAAACTCACCGCTCTCTAGCTCGTTGCCCTTCTTTGCTGTGGGCAGCGTTCCCCAATGGTGCGCTGGAAGAACACGGCGAAATGCTCTGATCGTAGCAGAAGGAGGATATGGCGTCGTGGCTAGAGCAACCTGTTCCCACTATTTTGCACCCCCTATGCCCTTAAAATAAACCGATACAAAGACTCATCACCGTGGGGAAAATAATCAGGCCCGGTGCCTTTCCCAGCAGCGACCCTCCCGGCCCTTTCTGCGGTCTATCCACCAGTAAGGACGCGCGCGCTCTCTCGCCGCTTGGGCTGGTTCTCCTCCTAAGCGTGTTTGGTTGTCATGAAGGCTACAGCGGTCACTTGTTGTTGGCTTTGGCTCCTCGGCTCCGCTGTGCTCCCCCCCTCCAGTCCCCCCTCACTCAGTTGCATTCACGT
Source organism: Chaenogobius annularis (assembly GCA_015082035.1). Lineage (NCBI taxonomy): Eukaryota > Metazoa > Chordata > Actinopteri > Gobiiformes > Gobiidae > Chaenogobius > Chaenogobius annularis. The sequence continues at coordinate 1,652,302 of BJKM01000014.1, forward strand.
TGTGGCTCTTTGGATTGGACAAAGATGCCTGTGGAGATATAGCAAACCTGACCTGCTTCCGCGTTTTGGGAGCATCACGGTTGCATTCACAGGTATGCCGCCGCGCGATGACTTTGGCCTTTCTGCGATGGAAGAACCAGATAAATCTTTTTTTTATGTGGTGTGCCCAGGCGTCAGAAAGATGCGTGGGCAACTGAATCGTAACGGGTGATGCAACAGATTGATTTTGTAGGCTATTATTTTCACAGAACATTGCGCTTTTACGCACAGTATTCGTACACACTATTTCAAATATTACGTGTTATAGCCTATATTTTTTTCATACATATATTTTTTGCTGCTTTGTTAATTACAGGTGGTTCATTCAAATAAATTGCAAACTTTTGTTAACTATTGCACGAGCCTACTGTAAAGTGTCAAATAATTTAATACTTCCATAGACTACTATACACTACCAACAATAAGTCGGATTAAGTAGTTTAATTAAATAAGAATTAATGTAATAGGCTGCGTTTTAATTTTAATTTTTTTTTTTTTGTAGACGTTTGTTTTTTTTATATTCTGGCACTGGCGTTTCTAGGAGTGTTTACCACCAATTGAAATCTGATGTGGCAACCCCGAAGTCACCTAAAGCACATGTAATTATTTGCCTTTTACTGTCCTAACAAAAAAGAAAAGCGGTGAAAATGTCGTTATTAATTAAAAACAAAAACAGTGTAGAAATGCTAACATTGTTAAGACTCTCTCAACAATATGATGCCAACCCTTGTGGCCACCCACAGTGATAGGAGAGTCTACGAACACCATCCGTTGTTCTGAAAGGTGGTATAAAGAACGTCATAGCTGAATAGTAGGCACCTCTAGAAAGTGAAATATCCAGACTTTCAAAATATATGTTTAATTTAGCGATGACTTTTTTTACTGTAATAGAGTCCTGTTATGTTCAGCACTTCCTTTCAGTTGGGCCAAAAAAAGTTCCAGTCAAAACAGCAAGCAGATTAAAGGGCAGGACGCCGTGCTGAGTGAAAGATGTTTACCTAGTATATAATAATTTATGTATTTACCCTGATTGATTGCTATAGTATTCTATCACCATACAGTGTTCACATCTATTTCTGAACAGTTTTAATCGACGTTTGACTTTCCACACCGTTCATTTGAAACATTGGAAGAGCATCAGCTCTACTATCAATAGAGCAAAGTTTACACCAGATAAATAATAATCAAATCAAGTCAGCACAGTTGAAACTAATTGAGTGCTTAATGTTTGCAGACGGGTTTCTAAAGTGATGGATCTCAGCTCAGGGCAGATATCAGGCTGTAATTATCAACGAACATGTGGTATGGGATGGTACCACTGCACTCTGCCAACTGTCATGTGGAGCTTTGATAAGCTCCACAGCCGCAATATGTCTCATACACATCTCATGACTTTTTATTAGGTCTTAGACCTGTTAGTTGTGGTTATATTGTTGTTTTAGTAGATTATTACAAGATAATTGGAACCCAGCTGACACTCTACGGTAGAGTCCAATGGCAGGAGAGTTCTGTGACTTGCAAGTGGACAAAATACCAAATAGAAATTACACCCAAAATGATTATACATTGCATTAATAGTGTAAAGGTGAGATAAATGAGCATAGTGGAATTAGTGTTGTCAAATCCCTGTGGTAGAAAAACAACATGTATGATCAAATGTATTCTGAAATGCGATGAAAATATACATTATATATATATATATATATATATATATATATATATATATATATATATATATATATATATATATATATATATATATATATATATATATATATATAATTCCATTCCATTCATTTGTATTGGATATTGTCGTTGTAGAGAATGAGCCAGAACCAAGGTCTTTTGCAGCGCCACGTTCTTGAATAAATTAGTTCTTTGTTTTATATGAATACAACACATTTAATGCATCCAGGAGCATTTGACAAAAAGACTGAAATATAAACTGACAAATCACAAAATCAAAACTGTATTTACTGTATTTATACATTTCTGCCTTTATGATTTGCTAATGTCTTTTCAAATAGGGATTTTGATTCAACCTTCAAGCCTAGAAGTCACAACGTTGACAAGATTAGGCCTAAATTATTTGAACATTCATGCACCGCTTTTTCAAATATGATTTTGTTCTCTTTTTATGGTCCCTTTCCTTTCAAATTACCAGATTTTGTTTGTAATTCATGTTTATTCTTTCCAATACTTCTTTTCTCTTTATTCGATCATTTCTTGAACCGCTATTTTGTACTTTATATTATTTCTAAGTATCATTACTCTTATTTGAGTACAATTGTGGCCACTCTATACCCACCTTTGCCAATTGATTTTAGATAGATCAGTGTCAAAGAGTGTTATTCGTTCATTCTTGGAGTAATACAGACAATTTGTAAATGATGTTAGAAAAAACACGCACCAGCTTTCAGCAGGCCAGATTCCAAAATGCCAGTGCCATTAAGGTGGAAGAATTGGAAAATAAGTTACTTCTTTCGAGCTGTAATTGTACCCAGGCACACTAGAGGGCAGCAGATCTCTATTACACGCTGCATGAAAGAAGTTAATTCCCCTTTTGTGAGCTGAGAGTGCAAAGTCACTTTATTCAATTACTGCTATTCAGCCTTTACTGTCGTCACATCTCCACTCACCCAAACCTTTTAATCATATTACACTGCAGCGAAAACAAGAGCAGCTGCAAATCTAATGTACAGACTGGTCCATTATTAAGTTACTTTAGTTGTCAACAAAATAATTTACATGTTAATTTTCCAAAGTGTTAAAAGTGTTCAAGCAAACAGGCCATGCAGGTGCGGTTTTTTTCTTCTTAGGATTTGTTTCACTAGATTTGTGATGAATCATTTATTGCCACTACAGCTAATTCTGAACCTACAACTAGGGCAGAGCAATATGGCGACAAAAAAAAAGAAGATTTGTTTTTCCCATATTGATCGATTCAGTTGTATTGCTATTTCAGAAAGCAAATCAAAAATAGTTTGCCATAGTGATTGCGTGAACAAATTTGCGAGATTTTACTCCGAAAATAGTCCGGTTTATTCAACCAAAAATCTGAACTCTGCCAAAAAGACAAAAAATAAAATATAAAAAAAATAACAAGATTATTTTTTGATGATTAGACATGACTGAATCTCGAGTAAACCTTGATGAATTGCCTGCTACAATTTATACTTATTCAACTGCTAATATTCCCTATATTACGACTTCCACCAATATTACCATGACAACTTAATCTACTATTTCTACAACCATTATTTATACCCTAATAAGTACAGATCAAGGGAAATACGCATTTCTTCAAAACATACGTTCTACTTTTCTTTCCCATGTCACTCAACGTCATTGAAACATTGAATTCATTTCAGCCCAACTCTAGCTCATGTTTTCTGCAGGTCAGTCTGAAAAGCTGATGACTGCAGTGTGATTCTCATTTGTTAGTGTTTTATCTGTGTATATAGGCCCAAACTGTGTCGTATTCTTCTCCTGACCAGCTGCACTCCATATCGGATTATGTTTCTTCTTCCAAACACGCTCGGCATGGCTTCAAACAGAATCACCGATGTCTCTAAATGAATGAACGATGCACTCTGTCTTTCATGTGTCCAGATTTGTTCACTTAACTGCAGACATGAATGCAAAAGTCAGAGGTGGAGGAGTCAAAGTAAGTTTCTTCAGAATATGTTTTAAAGGTGTCTTTCACTGTCCTGGTTTGAGCCTGGTTTAGTCCTGGTTTAGTCCTGGTCTAGTCCAGGTTTAGTTCTGTGTTTGGACCCAATTTTGATGTGTTGTGTGTGTGTGTGTGTGTGTGTGTGTGTCTGTGCGCATAAGTGTGAACGCACTTTAAGTGACCTATCTTCTTCTTTTATTCTGAAAATATGTATGACCATAAAAATAAGACAATAAAATCATAGTCAGCAATTTAGTATATTTCTAAATAACATTGTTCAAAATGTTTCTTGTAATTAAATGAAGCACAAGAAAATAATCTATATAATTTGTTATAATAAAAAAAAACAAAAAAAAAAACAATTGACATATTATGTACATGGAGCTAGTTGCCATAAAAAATAAACTCATAACTAGTAAATAAAATAAAATGTAAAAATAAAAAAGAGGTAATTTAAAGAGGTAATAAAATAAAAAAATTACTATCCCAATTATAAAAGAAAGATTTTCTCAACTTCTGCCAAACACACTCTATTTTAAACTAGTCCTAACTGCATTCACAGGTTCTCCTCAGTTTGTCAGTGTTAGTTCCTCCCAGCTCGGGCAGACAGCTCTTCCTCAGCTCTTCCTCTTCTCCTCCATCGCTCGGGTCGGTCGCGGCACAGGTTGGATTTATAGGCGCTGTGCTGCTGTGTGATATCTGCAGCGCTGGTGCTTCTGGGTGTCACCCGATCTCTAAATCCTTCCTCCGGCTCCAGCTCCCTTCAGTGGTCTGTCAACTCCAATGACAAGCAATGAGTCTGGGATGTGCTCAGTTTGGGGAGCAGATTTACGGACCAGTAATAAAATGAGAGATAATGCCTTGGTAAAACATGAGGGAAGTAAATAATGGCAGTGATATAGGGCAAAAGTGTTTATTCTAGTTTTTGAATGTTGTTTTTTTTTGTGCAAAAAATTAAAATAAACTAGATCAATAAATAATTCTAATTATTTTTATATCAATTTAGTTTCAATTTAGTAGTATTTAGTTTTGAGAGATGCTTTACCAGACTCAGAGGAAATGTTATTCTCCAGTCCCTGAAACATTCAAAAACACTGAACGAACAAACAAACATACATACATACATACATACATACTGAGTACATTTCAAAAAATACTATAATGACAGTAAATCCCACTGTGTTTATTCCAGTACAGTTTGGTTATTTTTTTTCCTACACTTAGAAGCATGTCAATTTTAATTAATATTTGCAGTTCTATGTTGTTATGACGTTTTAGTTTTAATTTAGCATAATGTGTTAGCTGTTGTTTCCATTCTGTTATGGATTTAAATGATATATATATTTAAATGAATAAATAAATAAACTAGTAAATGTGATGTAATAATGTATGCTTTTAAAGTTTTAATGCATGCAAAATATGTTAATAAATGAATAGATAAAATAAATATATCAACTAAATTGGCAACATTTTAGGCTATTACTAATCTAGAATCAAATTGAGCAAGATTTAACGCTGTTATTTTTAGTTTACAATGCTTAAGCCAATATTGCCACTACTTTATTAATTTTATGCTATTATCTTTCTTATTATTTTATGTTGACTTAGTTAATTTACATATATAGTTAATTAAAATATATATTCTTAAAATGTTCTCCTTTTTATTTATTTATTGTATAATTTTGGCATATATTACTTGGCTCCTTTCCACCAGTCCAAAGCGCTTCAAATTCTTCAAACCATTTCATATATACGGCTTCTCTAAAATCCCGGCCTGTTCCTTTAACAGCTCTTTAAACTCTGTTGTAGCTAATCCATGCTCAAGTGCCACCAATATCAAGTGTTGTGTGCGATTATCAGGCGCGGACAGACCCAGGCGATCGCACTATCTCCCTCTTATCAGTCCCCAGCTCCTATTAGGATGCTGCATGTGGTTGGAGGACATTACCCATTTCCTCGTCTGGATTTCAAAGCAGGTTCCCTCCCCCTCTCCCTCCCCCTCTCCCTTTTGCCTCCCCGCGTCTCTGCACCCTAATTCACTCCAGATGATCACAATAGGACATTTGATTTAGAGCCGCACAGACACATGTACGCATATACAGCTGCTGACTGCAACAGCTGTAGCACTTTTAATCACAAATTTGTTTATGTAATTAAGACGACAAGAGCCGGCGAGACAGATATTTTCATGGTGTGCGGAGGTGGACTTGTTTTTGTGGACTGTAATGGCATGCAGGTGATAGAAATCGAGTGTAAACATTGTAGGGGAAAAGCAGTTTTGGACTTTGTGAATAATAAATATGGAGTAACTTGGACTCGAAAGCATGAGAAGTTTCAGAATAGCAGAAGTCATACTGCTGCCTCACAGTGAGAAGGTTCCAGGGTTGATTCCCAGACAATTCTGAGCGGATTTAGCATTCTCTTTGTATCTTGGTGGATTTGTTCCTGCGGTTCTGGTTTCTCCCCTCGATCCCCAGCACAGGCTAATAGTCCACATAATAGCCTCAGAAGAGTCACAGAGAGACACGGTACTGCTGTCACCCATCGCTCTTGACAGGTTTAATGCAATATTGAAGGATGGCCCATATCAAGATTTGGTGTTAATACGCCACCTACTGGCAGCAGATGGGATTACCACAGGGAAAGAAACGATAGCTAGCTTGTCCAAACTTGCATGCAGTTGTAATGAATGCAATTTGATTCACAAGTGTGAATTAAGCTATAACTACAGCTCCAGGTATTTTTTTTAATGAGGAAAATATTCAAAAAAGGAAATTTTGCATAACGTGTCCTTTAACCAAATTGTTGATGATTAATACAAATTATGCTCTAGGTTTCAATGAAAACTTCTGTTCGACTTAAATATGGCTAACAGGTATCATGCTTAATTGAGGCTATAAGTGTAGTTATAATAGTGTTACCCACTCACATAATGGTTAATAAATGAATGCTGCTTGTGGTGCGCACTTCAGTAGAATGTAATGGCATGCAGGTGATATAAATCTAGTGCGAACACTGTGGCCTCCTCCAAAGATGTGTCAGCACATATACAGAGACTCCCTGAATACATTTCTGGTGAATATGGTTTTTGGACGCCGGACAAGTGGCTCAAATGATGTGTTACAAAAGGCTTCAACTTTGTAAGGAACACCTAGTTAGGTTTTATCACTCCCTCACAGCCGGATATCTTACATCGAGTCTAAGTTTGCATGCACAGAGAAGAATCAGGGTTCCTATAGTGATTTACCTTATGTTGTAGCTATAAAATGCCACACTCAAAGTTTAGGAAATGTATTTTATGTTCTGGTAAAATAAGCCATTGTTGCACAAAAATCAAAACAAAACAAATTATGTTTTGATTTGAACATTGTTACACTTTTGTCAAACTGGCAATATTTGTTTTGATTTGTCAAAGTGAGTGATTCTCTTGTTTACAAAATAATTGAATTTAGTTGCAGCCCTAGTTGTATCAGCATTTGTTACGAAACGAATAGTAATTCAGGTACTTTATATTTGGTAGTAGTTGTATAAAAGTAAAGCACGTTTACTTGTGCGTGCAGTAAATTTACTTGTGCGTGTACGTTCACAAAAAGCAAATGCCCAAATCATCAAGCTTTCCTTAGCATTTGATTGAAATTTAAATTGTTACTGTATTTTTTGTGAGTTGAAGAATCAAAATGCATAAGTTTTGAGATGTATTTTATTATTCGTTTACTTTAAGTTATTTTTATAAGAAGCGGCAGAGTTCAGCAAGTCAAAACAATCACACAAATTCCAGTATATGTCGTTTGGGACATTTGTCCAATTTGTACAAATGTCCAATAAATATGACAATCTTCAAGTTTACTGTCAACGTTTTTATTTTTTTTTCAGTTTTCAGTCCTTGATCGGTTGTCGGTTCCTTCTGTTTCATCTATTTCATTCTGACTGCCTTTTAATTTATTCATTTGAAGTCATGCTTATGGCACGTCCAATTGTAATAAAGATCAAAAATAATAATATTTGCAACAAAAAAAAAATTAAAAATCAAACTGCTGACCCAAAATGAAGTATTTAAATACAACTCTAAGGCAACATCTAAAATTCTCCCTGTCTCCCTTACTATTGTGTCTCCCCCAATACAAGTAGTATGTTTTTGGCTTTTGCTGGCATCAAGTATTAATGCTCCCAGCTTGTGCCCTTTTCGAGTGCATTTCTTGGGCTGGTCTGGGCATCAAGACATATCATATACAGCATATAAACGTCTGTCTGGGAATGTTGAGCTGAAAAACATAAGGCTTGTCTTGACTCCTTTTCAGTGGACTCACGCAGGGTCTATCCAAGCTTTTTTTGAGTCCTTTGGCAGCCTGGATTGGTAGTGTGCTATACATGTAAAATGCCAGCAATTCCATGCACTCAAATTCTGTAATGTATTCTCGCTGAAAGGATGATAAGTGGACAGATGAACAGGCAGCGAAATTTGGATAGAGGCACCTTTTCACTTAGAAGTTGAGCTGAAAGAGAAATGCGTGGCTAGGAAACAAAACAGCTTAGTAATTGTGGAGAAAATTTTCATTGTTAATGTATTCTAAACTGTACAGTGCTGTGAGAGTTATAGGCAAAGTTACCCGGAAGTCCAATAATGAACAGAAATACATTACATTTTTAAATAAAAATTCAAATGTATTCAAGCAAGAGACTGATCCTTTAGTAGAAATCTTAAAAATCATAGTATTGCACTGGGAAAGTTACAGTACTTCATTTAAATTTTGCAATGGAAAATGATGTCAACTTTATTTGTATACTGTAGCTTCACCCTGTAATAAAAGACACTTCAATATACAGTTGGCTAGAATACTGATAGAATATAGTACATTATAGCAGATGAATCAGTAATGCTATGATGCTTGTTTGAAGAAGTAAGTCTATAGATGCATTTTAAAGACATTTAGTCCAAAGACCGTAGGGAGAGAGTGAGAGAGGGAGTTCATTCCAAAGTCGGGGCACGACAGCTTTGAAAGACCGGTATCCTCGAGTTTTGAAACATATTTGAGGGACCATCAGCAGATTCTGCCCAGAGCACCTGAGGCTCTGTTTTCGAGAAATAGGCTTTATCACGTCACCCATGTACACAAACCAATGTAGGGCTCAAAAGGTCAAAACCAAGATTTTAAAGTGAACACAATACAAAACAGGAAACCAAAATAATTTTTTGTGGAACAGGTTTGATGTGGGCCCTCCTATTTGTACAGTTCAGGAGCCTCACGGCTAAATTTTGGACATACTCCAGACGAGCCAACTCTCTGTTGAGGCAGATGACGAGGTCATTCCATTATTCTAACTGTGGGGAGAAGAAAGCATGGAAAATCATCTTGAGTTTTAGATACCATAGATCTAAGTTTTGAGACCGCAGCTGAATGAAATAGGGTTTTTAAAAGTTGTTTGGAACATTCACGCCCAAGATTTCTGATTTTAGCCTTTGCAGAAGAGCTCAGGTCACCAAAGTGCTGTTTGTTGGCCAACAATGAGGGTCACAGTTTTCTCTGAGTTTAGCTGGAGGCTGTTGTCACTCAAGCATTGCTTTATTTAAGACAGGTAGCTGGTTAAGGAGCTCAGTTTATGGGCCTCAGAGGTCGTAAATGAGCAGTACAACTTTAGATCATCAGCAAACAGATGATCGGAGATATCGCTAAACGCGCCAAGAGAGTAGTACAATACTGTCAAATGCTTCACATCGTATAATAAAGGGAGAACTCAGTGTTTGGGTGAATGCAGCTACAGCTCAACTACAGGACAGTCTATTTAGTGTGCCACAGGGATCTGTTTTCGAACTCCTGCTTTTTTCCCAAAATCAATTAGCGCCTGCCAGTCCGCCCCACCGTCAATGTTCAGATGTATACTGATGACACAGTGTTGTATGTATCTGCAATCTGTATCTCCATGCTCAGAACTGCAGAATGTCACACTTGACTCTGAATGTAATAAAAAAAAGCAGTTTCTCTGTTTTTCTGTGCGTACTCAAAGACAAAGACTGTGACTTGGAGGTGAACACACAAATAGGAAAATTCAAACAGTTACAGAAGTACCTTAGGCTTATTCACACAAACTATAAAGAGGATTAATCCTCTTTACATCAAATTATTTTTATTGTTAGTATGTGAAAAATGTTTTACCTTTTAGAATCGAACATTATGTTTAAAATGTACAACACAAAATGTAAAGAAAATTTGACTTTTTGGTATGACAGTAATTGTTTAACATGACTTTTGCATAGTTGATATACATTGCAAATGACATACATGTGTAGACAAGCTGAGGATTAGGAAACTGGCAGTGATAAAAGACGTAAAACCACATCAAATAAGACACAACTTCAAAATTTGCCAAGTTGGAGCAAATATATCTCTCGGCGCCTATTGTTCAGTCATTGTTTCCAAACGGTTTGAATATGCAATTTGTCAATATGTCAAGTATATTACTTTTTGGTCATGATGTCAACACATAAATGACCTATTTTCTGTGGAGCAGTGCATTGTGGGTCAGAATAGTGTGGTTTTAGTGCCAAAATGCATACGGTCATAACGCTTGAGCCTTTTGTTCAATATATTATTTTAAAAGGGTGGGGCAAAACAGCAATTTCTTGAATAAATCTGATAATTTTTTCAGAACGTTTCAGAAATGTTTTGAGCTTGTCATGTTCAAAAAATATTTCACTGTGCTTTTGGATAACAAACTAGTTGTTATTAGCAACATCTGTTCCCACTTGAGTTTTGATGTTGCATAAATTTCACTTCATTCACGTACAAGTCAGAGATATACAATGAAAGTCTGAATTTAACAAATGTTAACTATTAAGTTTTCTTATTTCTCTTTCAACGTTTATTAACATTGCTTGCATATTTATTTTTTCAGCCAGTGTATGGTTGTTCGTAATTATTCTAAATTGTAACACTAAATTAAATTTTAAAAGTGCATTGTGTAAAGTATTTTTAAATAGCCTAGTTATTCATCTTGATTTTTGACTTCATATTTTTATTTGTCTGTTGTTGCTGCATTGAAGTTTCCTCACTATGGCACAAATAAAGGATCTCTGACAGGAAAAGCTACAGAGAGCACCATCGATGTGAAAAGACAGGCCTATTATATTGAGCCAAATGATCTTATACGTCTAAATAAGTCAAATAAATAAAAGTGATGAATTGAATCACAATCTACTGACATTTTTTGTAACATTTCTTTGGCTTTGTAACGTGTGTTTGTTGGAGAGTTCCGGTTAGATTTGTCCTTGCTCTCATCCACGCAGTAAAATTAGGCACTGACGAGTAACTTGTGCTTGGAAGAACTGACAGAACTGTAAATGTAATTTCACTACAACAGACATATAATATAGATTATACATTTTCAGGGTCAAGTTTTTGAAGACCCGTTTTTTTAATATAAAGACCTTGGCGAAGTTATCTTGACTATAAATCATTCACTTCTGGGCCGCATACCATAAATGTCTGCCTGATTCTTGTTCACAGATAAGGTGATTAATTCTCTGAGGCGTTTGGTGAAATGGGGTTGGGGGGGCAGGGGTTGGCGAGGGCACTGCCGAGACACAGGTACCCCGAGTCAATGTCCTTTTTACCACGCGATGGTAGAGGAGATTAGCGGCAGATAACGCAGTGCACAATATGGCCGCCCCAAACCAGATCAAAGTCTGCGCACAATCAAAGCCAGAGTGAGAGCTACAGCAGTAAGCTCTTTTTAAATGTCTGCTGTCTCTCTCTGACCAAGCAACTCATTCCATTCCTCATCTCTCCACTTCTGCCACCCACAAAACCTCCTGAGAACAGTGAACAGAACATTGCTCTGCATGCAATATTTTATTTTGCTTATCTTTTTTTATTTTGTCATAGGTCATGATATTTGGTGACTTGTCATAGATCACATCAACAGCATTCCCCCAGATAAAATGTGAACATGCTTATCCTATACTTTACAAGACGTGTAGTTTGGACAGCGGTTTTATCTCCCTGTAGTCAGATGAGTGGGATTGACAGGTGGATAGCTAATCAGGGACACAAAACAAGAATGTAAAAAAATAACAAGGTTATAAAAACATTTTATGCAAAATCAATTAATGAAGCACTAAATTCTGTTAGCCCAAGACAAAAGAAGTTTGATTTTGTTTTAAATGATGGAAGACATTTCCCATGTGTCACTGAAATAAACCTGACTGCACAGCTCTGTTTGAGCTGGACCTGAGACTCTGCGGTGATGAGACTGAGAGAGAACCAGTCTGGACTTCATGTTAGCTACACTCAAGTTGGTGGGCACAAACTCAAGCCACTGTGCCACTGCCATTTCAGTGAATGGTTTGTATTATAATAAAGCAAATGTCAATTTTGAAAGAGTTAAAAGAAAAAACTGTTTCTGGGGAAACTGTGGTTGCCAAGTGGCCCACCATTACCATGTGTTTTTTGTTGTGTCCTTCTGATCAGAAATATTGAACTGAGATTAATAAAGCCCTCCGTATTGTTTTTGGTCATTGGCATCCCACAGAATTGTGTATCTGGGCCTCAAAACTCCTGCCATGGACACAATAAATGGACCATACTTTTGGCAGCAGGGGAAGAAGGCGATAAAAAAGAAATGGATGACAAACTGAACTAACAATCAAACACTGGACCCAAATTATAACGGACATTCATAAAATGGTACAAACAAACCTCAATTTGAAAATGGACTTACTTAACAGACATACTTTAGAATAAAATAGAACATTAAAACAAAACGATTTATGTGTTTTTGTTGTTGTTGACTTGATTTGGTCTCTTTCTGTGTCATGTTTTTGTTTTGTTTGAAAAAAAAAAGGTAAGAGTGATTTTTACGTGACAAATACGTGACCTAGATATAGTTTCTGGCCGCTAATGTAAGCTCCAAAGATAATATGCATAAACAGCTTAAATCTTGACATTCAGCTATGGCACATACACAATAACAAATTACATTGAACAAAATAATAGTTTAATTTCAAAACATTAAATGGCTTAATTTCAGAAAAATGTTAAGGTAAATATAAGCTAATGGACTCTAAGAAATCTTTTGATAACCGAAACATTGTTTGGAAGTGTCTGAAACTTTCTATGTTTATGGTAATAGTGCTGTTTTGATTGATAATGGACATCTGCGCTGACTGCCCTGCGTGACGTTGGCAAAAAACAATTGGTTTCTGTAGCCTTTCACGACACACTCGGAACCATTTTTATTCTAGAAGGATTACGTAAACAACCGCCACTTGCCGTAGATACAATATCGTTCAGTGGCACGTCTCAAATATTACATTTTTTTGTTGACTGTGCATTTGTGATGGCACAATACTGTCATCACTCCCACCTTCATCCCCATTCATTGGACACACGAAGCCCTGCACATGAAAAGTAGATGGACAGTGAATATGGCTAGTGCGTAAATCCATCAAAAGCAATGCAAACAGAGCAGTCAATGATGTATGCTAACTGTAAACCTGAGTGGACCAATAGTAAAGCCTGGGTAATACCAGCGCTGATAAGACTGGATATAACACGTAGTTCACACCGCCGGGTTAAGCTGCAACATAATAAAGAAAAGCTTTGTTTCCCATGGAATGCTGCAAGCCTGGATCAAGTTAGAGTTGGTTTTGGTCAGTAACCTGAAAAGAAGCTTGTGTTATTTTTGCTCTGTGTCAAGGACTTTCACAATATGAGGGCATGTTGAAAATTATAAGATGAAAAAAATAGAAAGAGACAAAAACAGTCTGGAGATGTCGCAGATAGTGTTGGCTCCAGCATTTTTGAGGCATTGGATTTGACAACGTAGCTTTTCTGCTGGGTTAAACTTTGGTCAAGCAAAAATAACTATTTACTGTATATACTGTACGTTGAACATGAGTTTGGTTCAGCACAGAATTCATGTCCAGTCCAGTAGTGACAGCAATGCAATACAGATACATAATATAATAAAATATAAATACGGTAGGTCATGGGTGCGAAAGAATCACCAGGACAAGGACAGCTCCACAGGAAAGCTTTTTAATCGGTCTCAAAAACGTCGCACTCGAACAGTCCGGTCAACATATATATCACAACACGTGACCTCCTCACGGCGGTATAAATAATAGTTCCATCAAATAGCCTATTAAAATGATATTACGGCATACAAAACAGTGAACAAAAATAGCAATCCTCTTACACGCTGTATGTATTTACATTTTGGGAAAAATTGCCTCAAACAAAAATCCCCTTGTTATACAGTATGCATAATAGTATTTATGAAACAAGCTGGTGCTTTCTCATTTAAGTCTGCTGCTCATTTTATCTGATCTCGCGTTTGTGTTTTCAAAAAGCAAATGAGACAGCTGCTGTTGTTTGAACTATAGAAAATATGAGCAAAAAAAAAAGAGAATTTCAGAAAGTCATGGTACACATTTCAACATTAAGCCTATGCCTGGCCATGTAGGATTCAAGATAAGAGTAGGGGAAGTAGGGCTAATTCAGTGTAGTTCAGGATGCATTTCTCCTCTTAAAGTAAATTCTTAAAGAGCATTTTGTCCATCCAATTGGTTAGAGACGAATGAAAGTTATTTTGACGTAAATGCACAATGCTGACTGCGCTCCCCTCTCCTTCCACTCCTGGGAATCCCACCCAAGCCCCTGTTTTGCACGAACACTGGACAGGGAGTATGACTTGTGCTAAATCCTTCAAAAACAATGCAAACAGAGCAGTCAGTGATGTATAATACTGTAAACCTAAGCGGGCCCAATAGTAAAGTCTGAGTTATACCAAAACTGATGACATGACACCCGACATGATAGTTTACACCGCTGGGTTAAGTCCACGTAAAGATGGCCGTGACAAACGGCGTGTCTCGACTTTTGTGTGGTTTTTACATCAAAGAATCCACCACCGCGGAAGTTACGACCCAGTTTTCCACACACTACGAACAAAGTTTAAAAAACCTAAAACATCCATCAAAAAAGTCAAGACGCTGTGACTTTCTGACCTCCAACCTTTGCCTGCCCGACTCCAGAGCACATGTTTTGGGATTGATGAATGCAGTTTTTCAGCCCCCCCGACAGCTACTGGTTTACGTTTATGGGGATATGAATGGGAATCAACATCAGATGCCGTTGCGCACCCCAAAACGTAATCATTCAAACTGGACCCTATGTCAACTTTACACAACCCGATTGTTTGGTTAGCAGTTAAAACCTGAGCTTTAACTGATTAGTCATCCTTGGAGGGTTTAGAGGGTAAATAAAAGCGTTTGAAATGATTTAGAGGTATGGTTTATTTGTGCTGTAACTAATATGTGAAAACAAAAGCAAAATGTTGCAGTTTTGTTGTTTTTACTTAACTATTTTGTTGATTTTCCTTCTATATTAAGGTAAAATAGGTAAAATTAAAATGAAATGGCTCCTCTCAAACTTCACGCAGCCTAAATAAACGTTCTATTAATTAGTGTAAGCCATTATTCTTGCCACTATGTGCAGAGTGGAAGAAAGATAATTTTGAATTACATTATATGCTGGGTAAACATTGTGGTGTGTATTCTGTCACTGTTAAATCCCAAAAGTAGTAAAATGTTAAAGGAACTGTACCCAATTTTTTAAATGTATTTAAGTCTAAGAAAATCTGTTTTGCTCAAGTACAGATATATTGTAAAAGCATCTATTTGGATTAAAATGAGTCCACTGTGCACTTTCTGCATCAAATTATAGAGCGTTTTACTCTCCGTGAAGCAGGAAGTGCACTGTTAGCATGGTAGTTGTTCTTCGCCTTACCGTGAGAGCAAAAATTGCACTGGCCTTAGAAAGTTTATAAAGTTATCATGAATATTAGGATAGTCAGAAGGCATTAGGTAAGTGAGCAATACATGTCGACCTCTTTAAAGGAGATCTATTATGCAAAATCGACTTTTACGAACTTTTAACCACATTAAAATTGTTCCTTCTTGTCATTAAACCACTCAAAGTTGTATTTAGAGTGATTCATGCATATGTAATGAATCCGTATTTGCCATCAGTCCAGGTCTCACTGCTCCCTGAGTCACGCCCACTGATCCAACAATAAAACATGTTTTAATGGTGATACTCGTAGGATTCGGCAGCATCCCATAGCCAGGTCTGCGGAATTGGACGGCTTTCTCGGAGCTGCCATGGGTCAAAAATATTATCCGCTGGTTGGGCAAAAGCAATTTTCCATGTAAAATTTATGTTTGTATTTCAGTGACAAATACTCATATTCAAAGCCATCTGCGCTCAGTGGAGTTTATATTTGAGCGTGAGAGAGGAGGGACAGGTCTGTGTAACTGGAGGGGTGCTGCTTTCATAAATACAGTTGAAAATCTACCTGCTCCAGACGTTCCACGGGTTTTAGGTGTTTTTTCAAGATGCTCTCCTGTGGGTTTGGCTGCTGAGGCCAGGCAACCCTGGCACAAATTAAAAAAAAAATCCTCTGTTCGCTATCGTGTAGTGCAGCTCTCCAAAGGCGACGTGCCCCACGCAAACAGCAAGGTGGTTTTTAACATGGAGGATTATTGATTGATTGATTAATTGATTGATTTGATATGGACATAACCATTACATTGGTTGCAGAGGCGAAGCTCTCAGTTTGGTCTAAGGGGGTCCAAAAATGTATGAAAATTATAACGCCTTTAACGCTTCAAATAGGCTCGTAAAAATACAAAAACATTGTTAGTATGATTAATATTAGAATACTAATGTAGGTATTTGCCCTTTAAACAGTCAACATTTATTCAGAAATCAGTTTAATTACAAATAGACTTTTTTTTTAAAAGTACAATCATGTTTGAACCAAATAAACAAAAGCATTGTATTATCAATAAATACAGTTAGACACTAAATGTATATATATTTTTTTTCTTTAAGGAAAAATACTTAAATGATCAACAACACTGTTCAAAGAGCATTACTTTAATAAGCAAACACCATGAGACCACTATGGAAGTTTAGGTAACTCTAAATAAAAATCCTACTTGATACAAACAGCCGGCTACACAACAGGATGTAGTGTGTTGTTAACTCTGTAGCAGCTTTACCAGTCCTCACAGCGTAATACTGAGGTTCTACTCTGGTCTTTTTTTTATCACTTAATGTCTTTCAAACAATGCTTCCAATTGGATAAAGAGAGTTGTGTGGTGGAATTTGTGTCGATGTTTTGGGAAAATTATAAAAGGACAAGTTTGTAACGTATAAAATCACGTAGGCTGTATATTGGCTGTTTCAGTCATCATTAGCATTAATGTTTAATAGTTACATAAATCAGCGCGCACACGGAGCACAGTGGCTTTAAAATCACGTAAATTACGAGAATCCAAATTCGGGTCACGCAGGAGGCGTTTGTAACGGGCTTTAATCACTCAAATATTGGAACATCAACTTCAGAGTTCAGTTCTTGTACCCAGCGGGCGCAATCTCATCGTTTCCCTCTGGCAGGACGTCTAAATCACTAACCCAAACCTTATCTGATATGTAGAGTTTGATGCTGGGCTTAGCTAAATGTAATGCTGGTTCATGAGCAACATTTTCTCATAAATTCTGCTTTGGCGTGAAAAAATGTAAACAAATGTAACGCCACAAAAACACATGATACAGCAATACATGTCACCACGCAACGGACTGAACCAACTGTCACAACTGAAGGGGTAGATCGGTTGTCTTTAGACTTTTCAACAATAGTTCACTATATGTAACATTTAGGTTATGCGAGAGGAGGGGGGACAATGTGAGGGGAGAGGGGAACACCAGTCAGCAAGGTGGGGACCCCCGACCCCCCCATGATTTCCGCCTATGATTGGTTGACACCCAATGCATTGTTTTAAGTGTTATAGCTCAAGTGTTAATGTATTTTAACTTGTTATTTGCAATTTAAGATGTCCAAACTACAACATAATGATCCAAGAGTTGTAGATTACAACAATATAGAAGATAAAAGCATGATCTTAACCCAAGATGGCGCCACAGAAGGCCGCCCTGGCTTTTCGGTGCTCGTTCACATGTTTTTGTTCGTAAATTGTGTCTGCATGCTCTTACACCCGTGAAGAGCTCTTGTCCTTCCGAACCACAACTCCTACGGACCTCCCACGGAGTTTTTTTTTTAGCTTCTGCTGCAGAGTTAGCCCTTCTTTTGGCTAAAAGAGTGAGAAGCTGCAGACAAGGAAAACGTGCGGGCGCGGACCACGGACACCTTTACCAGGAATTTTTCTCTCTAACGTTCGCTCACTCTCCAACAAAATGGATGAACTGACGCTGCTGATGAGATGACACAGAGACTTTTCTTCATCTCCTGTCAATGGTCCCGGACTGCACCATGCAGCTGGAGGGCTTCGAGCTTCTTCGTGCGGACAGACAAAAGGATCATTCTGGGTGAAAAACACGAGGCGGAAAAGTCTGATTTTACATTAACAATGCCTGGTCATCGGATGTGATTGTGATCTCCAAGCACTGCTCTCCTGATCTATATCTTCTGAATATATTTTCATTAACTGCAATTAATTTTACTCGCCACTTGAGTTTGCCTCATTCATTCTGGCTGTTGTTTACATCCCACCGAGCGCAAACCTGCACGTGGCACAGCGCGCGCTCACGAACCAGATGCTGAGTGTGGAGCGGACCTTCCCGGACTCCTTGTCTATTATTCTGGGTGATTTTAACAAGGGGAATGTCAGCCACGAACTACCAAAGTACAGACAGTTTATTAAAGTCCCGTCCAGAGAACAGAGCACGCTGGATCACTGTTACACAACAGTCAGCAACGCCTTCCACGCCGTGGCTCGCGCTGCTCTCAGCTTTTCAGATCACGCCATGGTTCACCTGATCCCCACGTACAGACAGAGGCTGAAGCTCTCAAAACCTGCAGTGAGGAAATCTAAGAAGTGGACCAATGAGGCAGTGGAGGAGCTTCGTGCGTGTTTGGACATTACAGACTGGGAGGTCTTCAGAGCTGCCACAGATAGTTTGGATGAGTACACGGACACAGGTGACGTCATACATACGCGACAAAGATGCGAAGTATGGATTTAGCAAAGAGGTATCAAAGCTAGATCACAGTAAAATACGCGTCTGAAGCAGCAGTTCTCTGACAACAACCCCACCTCCGTGTGGAGGGGCTCCGGCTTCCTCACCAATCCACAAGCCCCGAGCCCCCCCCGCTGCAGACAATCGAAAACTGGCTGAGCAACTTAACACCGTTCTACTCCAGGTTTGATGTGACCACCCCCTTCCCCCACGGTGGCCACCTCCGCCAACCCAAACCTGGTCCCCCTCACCTCCCCCACCACTCTCTCAGTTCAGGAACAGGATGTTCAACAGGCTATTTCGGAAATCCAACCCCCGAAAAGCTGCTTTGGACCAGACAGGCGTCTCTGCCTGCCACATTAAGACACTTGTGCAGGAGAGCTGAACCCCTGTCTTTCACAGACATTTTTAACACCTCCCTGGGGTCATGCCATGTCCCAGCCTGCTTCAAGTCTGCCATCATTGTCCCTGTCCCCAAGAAGCCCCGGATCACTGGACTTAATGACTACAAGGCCTGTGGTGCTGACGTCTGTAGTCATGAAGTCATTTGAGCACCTGGTCTTGCCCCACCTCAAGTCCTTCACCTCCTCCCTGCTGGACCCCCTGCAGTTCGCCTACAGAGCCAACAGGTCTGTAGACGACGCCATCAACCTGGCACTCCACTTCATCCTGCAGCATCTGGACTCCCCGGGAACCTACGCCAGGATCCTGTTTGTGGACTTCAGCTCTGCATTCAACACCATCCTCCCTGCTCTGCTCCAGGACAAGCTCTCCCAGCTCAACGTGCCTGACTCCACCTGCAGGTGGATCACTGACTTCCTGACGGATCGGAGGCAGTGTGCGCGGCTGGGAAGAATGTCTCAGACACTCGGACTATCAGCACAGGAGCTCCACAGGGCTGTGTACTTTCTCCTCTGCTCTTCTCCCTGTACACAAACTGCTGCACCTCCAGCCACGACTCCGTAAAACTGATCAAGTTTGCGGACGACACCACCCTCATCGGGCTCATCTCGGACGGGGATGAGTCTACAGGAGGGAGGTGGACCGGCTGGTGTCCTGGTGCAGCGGTAACAACCTGGAGTTCAACGCCCAGAAGACAGTGGAGATGATCGTGGACTTCAGGAAAGTCACAAAGCACAGCCCCCAGCCCCCCCTCATCATGACAGACTCCCCCATCACCACCGTGGACTCCTTCCGCTTCCTCGGGCACCACCATCACCCAGGACCTCAAGTGGGAGCCCTCCATCAGCTCCCTCATCAAGAAGGCCCAGCAGAGGATGTACTTCCTGCGGCAGCTGAGGAAAGCCAAGCTGCCAGTGCAGATGATGGTGCAGTTCTACACGGCCATCATCCATTGAGTCCATCCTCACCTCCTCCATCACCGTGTGGTACGCTGGAGCCACAGCCAGGGACAAACAGAGACTACAGCGCATTGTGCGTTCTGCTGAGAAGGTGATCGGCTGCAGACTTCCATCTCTGCAGGACCTGTACGTCTCCAGGGCTCTGGGACGAGCAGGTCGGATCACAGCTGACCCTTCTCACCCTGGACATGGTCTAGGGTGAGAACACTCCCCTCAGGCAGGAGGCTACGGTCCATCCGGACCAGAACCTCCCGCCACAAGAATAGTTTCTTTCCCTCTGCCGTTGGACTCATGAACACTTCTCAAACACCTGCCACTTTAACTGCAACTATTCAACCACACTCTGCACTACAACTGTGAAATTTAACTGTAATTCTCGTGTACATAGTAAATGCCTATTTTTATTTTTATTTGATACTATAGTCAATTTTAAATTGTTTCTTAATGCATGCCCTTTTGATTTCATATATGTTGTTTTTATTATTGATCAGTGTTTTATGTTGCACCCTTAACGGCCGAGACAAGTTCCTATGTTTGTGAATTTTGTTCATTGACAATGGCAATAAACCCTTTCTGATTCTGATTCTGATTCTGATAATAGGTCTTCTTTAAGACAGTGCTGACGTAAGGCATGTACATAGTTTCCTAGAAACAGCACTGGCAAAAGCTTTCAGCCTCTACAACTAATTTTGCTGTCCTGTCAGTACATGAAAGGCTGACAGCTTTTCATTGTCTCACTATAATATCAATGTAATCAGAAGGTACAATTCAATTAGACCAAGCTATGGGTTAAGTGGTTTGTTGGCTTCTTGTACTCTCCAGAGGATTGCCTAATTAAAACAGCATTATAGTTATTATTTAGTACATCAACCACTGTCATTCTTGCAATAATTTTCATAACACTTGATGTATACGAAGCATTCTTCTAAATGGAGCAGAAGAGATTTTCATTTTTGTAGAGTTGTACTTTTCCACTCCATTGTTTTTGGAGAAAATTGAATCGATTTCTTTTCTGGCATGGACGCAGCAGGCTGTGGTTGTGCAAATAAAACGGCGGGCTGCTTGTGCTCTAAATATTTAGCCGGAGTGCTGTTCATGCATTGTGTCTGCTGTAATAGGATGTGACGGTGTCTGGATGGAAACGCCACTCACATCATTATAGGTTCGAAAAAAGGGCCTCGGAATGAAGACATAGAGTTGGCTGTATGTTGATTATACAGCCAGGTTTGGGGGATGGCTGGGTAAATGTTTTCAATTATACTACGTAATGTATTTATTATCCTTTCCTTGTCACTCACACCTCCACTCAAGAAGTATTGGCATTTTTCAGTCACACAGACTAAATGCCACCGCAGGATACCAGTATATAACCCGACACTGCATTGAATTACCTTTACTGTTCGTTTTCTGCTCTCACCTCACAGCAAAAATAATCCTGGGTTGATTTAGAGACTGCGTGGGGCATTTCTGTGAGGAGTTTCTCCAGGTTATCCAGTATCTAATAGGTAATGCCAGATTGTTCAATATTTGAGCTGATTCTTTTTAATACCTAATAAAATCTCTGATAATACACTCAAGACCCGTCAATGAGTATCTGCCAATGAAGGCTGAACGTTTTCTGAAGATTTTTTCACAGATTATGCAACACTTTAAAACTATAGCTTCTCATTAAACTACCCAACACTTTGTACATTTGTGTGAGTACTTTCAGATCCTCAGCTTGATTTTCTCTTGATACATTTCCAAGGAGTATTCTCAGCTTGTATCCCTTTTAGAGTCTCCAGATAGCACTACTTCCTATGTTCGACAGCTTTCTTTTTTATGCTGGGCCTTGCGATGCTGCCCTTATAATTAAGACTGGGAGTTATCAGACCGGAATCAGATGAAAGGCTCATAAAGCGGTGCAGAATCCTCTCATATGCCAGGGGCCAGCGCACTTACACACTTCATCCATATTCCCTTTGTTCCCTCCGCGGAGCCAGTCCCACGCAGCGGATCGGGCTCTGAGCTGGAGTGACAATATATGTAACAGGTATCAAACACACACCGCTTCCACTGTCGCCATGTGGTAAGCGATGGCTTCAAAGTGCCAACAATCTGCTGTGAAATGAAAGCACACATCGGCCTGGACTCCAAATTTGGGATTTTTTTTCCATACGGACAACTGTGGGTGCCAATTCAAACTGCTGGTGCTGAGGCAGTTGAGTTTTCCTGTATGTTCTATAACCACGATGCTCACTCAGCATAGTTGTTTGTTTTCTATGTGTTTTACTGTCAGGGGGGGGGGACAATGTAACTTCAATGGTAATACTGTCATCTTATATGAGCTGAACTCTCTCATTTCAGGCTAATCCATCTGGTACTGCTCATGCGGTCCACCACTGCTGCTAGTTGCACTTAAAAGACCTTGAAGGATGGGTCAAATGCAGCAAACACAATTCTGTTTGGATATCTGTATAAAAATGTGAGTAATAGGTCTCACAGTCCGAACAGTCACAACCAAAGAGGATTTGGGATTGATATCAAGCAGTGTCTGATATTTTGGAATCTTGGTCACAAAGAGAACCCTCCTCTTGCACGCACACTGTCATAGTAACAGCAGAACTGAGCTGCGAACTGGACCAAACACAAAAAACACTGCTAGAATGTAGAGCTAGCCTCAGCTAACCAGCCTGACTACGATAACATTTCCACACAGAGTCTAGAGCTTGATATTTTCTCAGACAATCTTTAGTCACAACTGATTGAGTGAACCCAATCGCAGAGTGTGCATGTTTGGCGTGTTACAATTTCAAATTCCAAAAATGTAATAACTTAATATCCTTACTTTGCTTTTATTGTTGAGGTTTTTCACAAAAGACCCAAGGATGGAGTCTGGGGCCTAAGCTGTCACACAGCGACTGACTCAAAATGACAATATTAGTTCTGATTTTATAATGAAGGTCAAATATCTCACTGTGGTTTTCAGTGCAAAAATCGTATTTACAACAGAAAAATTGCCTCTTTTTTTTTCTCCCCTTCGGAAAGTCTGTTGGAAAGATGAATGGAAAATTTACTTCCGGAACCAAATGATGAACAGCCATTGTTCATTTTGTAGCCAGGACATACCTACGTCAAAGTCCCCTAATTAAGCCACACACAAAAAATTGTGAATATTACAAAAGCCAAAGTTACTACACATTACAAACAACAAAACATCTTAAACTAAAATATATGCATCCTTTTTTTTAATTAATCCAGAAATCCGGCCTCCAGGGCATACATTTAGCATGACTACTTTTCGTCTGCCACAAGTGCACTTTAGCGTACACTTTATATAAGATATGCTTTCTGAGTGCAGCCAACAAGACCTTGCATTTCAATCCCTTCTAATGGGCTGTTTCAACTCCATTCCTGTAAACAAAGTAGAAGTGATGCCAGCTAACCTTGCCAGTGAAAAGATTTTGTCTGTATCGACTACTTGGTATTCCTGTCATCCCCATTGCAAACCATCTGGTAGCAGTCTTCTTCTCCCTCTCTCACTTGACGGAGCGATAGTCTTTGTGGTCTTGTTGCCTTATCACTTGCTCCCTCATTAAAATGACTGGTAATAATAAATCTCCAAAGTCTCCGTGATGGAATCCTTTTGATTTGCAAGCATGCATATCCCGAACAATTGCCAAACAGGAGGCAGGAGAGTGGATCTGTAAACAGGGCTGTAAATAGGATATTTAAGAACCGGGGTCCATCGTGATGTTCCTTTTAGTCCTCTTTTGGACCTGGTGTGGTACTGATTTAGCTCTGGTTTAATAAAATGTGGTATTATTTAGTTAACGTTTGCACATACACAGTCCAAAATGCCCACAGTGACGTTTCCTTTTAAATGTCCAAATATATGTTTGGACCTGGTTTGTGGTTAATATATGTAATTACTTATACACAAAAAACTACAACAGTACAATTTAACATATTTTCTCTCACCACCAATTTAAAAAAATAAATAATTTGTCCACAGTACCTTCAAAAAGTATTGCCATTATTCCTCCCCAAAGGTGTGAGAGTTTAAAGAACTTTTGGTCATAAGATTAATATGCAGAATGTGCAGTGGATCCAAACCCTAACAAAAAACGTTTGTGTATTTTCTAATTTCTGGTGTGGTCCTGTTTTATCTGGTTTGGTCCTCTTTTTAGAGTCAAAATTCCAATGGTATCACTTTGTACTTTCCTAAAGAGATAATTGCAACTATCTGCTTCCTTTGCGAGTTCACACTTCACTGTGAACACACACACAGACACTCATGATGGAGCCTGACCAATAAAATGAGTTCACGTGACATCACAACATTCTAGAATCTCTATAGTTTAACATTGAGCTGGAGGAGATTGCAAATGTTTTGACCTGGTTTATAGCTCATACAGTGTCTCTTTAATTACCGGGTCGAGCCACATGAAACAATAACTGGCACAAAGTTTAACATCCCTTCTGTCAGCATAAATAAACAAAAGTTAATTTATTTATTTTTCTCTCAAAAATCATAGTGGTGCAATTATTCAATTCCAAATATATGATTGTTGAATATAGAAATGACTTTAAACCATGAGATTAATATTGGAGGTTTGTAGAGCCAATCCCAAACAAATAGTTCAACCATTGTGGATTTCAATTTGATTTCGAAAACAGTAAATCTTCCAAAGAGTTACAAAGGCTCTTGCCCACCATCTGAGATTATGACATCATCAAATTCTAAAACGTGAACACAACCTGTCGGAGGAGTGAGTGAGGAAAGTGTGTTTGCGCATAGAGCTGCATTAAACAGACAAGCACTGAATCACAATATGATCATATCAACAAAATAGCCAATTGTCACAGGGATCAGATCACAATTTGACTTACATCACTTTATCTGGGTTTTAGCTTTACATTTGAATACACAAAAGATTATAGGAAAAAAACGACTTAAGTGCATACCTCTGAGACCTGTATATTGCACATGGCCTTTGTGCCTTCAGCAAAATTAAAATGTTTAATTCCAAATCCTTGTGTACATTTGCAGGTTATAAACACGCAGTCAAAGCAGGATTTTCTGAGATTGCAAAAGGAATGTTTAATCAGCCAAGGTCAGTGTGCAGTGTATTCGGCCGTGCGCTTTCGGCGCTAGGGGAAAACATAGGGACCTCGTCTCATCTGTATTCTCTTCAGACCGCTTGTGTTAGAGTAGGATCACGCAGACAAGGGGATTTTTTATTTATTTTTTCCCCAGAATTAAAACCCAGATGTCACATACACACATCCATATTCTCGCCCACTAAATATTATTTATGGCTCGGCAGTCAGCAGAACCAACGCCCCACACTCAGCAATCACTCACTGTGCACAATGCGAAAACAGTCGCCAGTTTGAACTGGCTGGCAATTATCCAGATCCACCCCTGAACCGAAATCTACACCTCCTCCACCTTTGCACAAACACACGTTCGTTCCTGCGTGGTAATTATTCAGCTTTCGCCACACAAAGACACTAATATTATGGGGCGGCGTTCTTGATTTTGTTTTGATTTTGTTGCAGGTGTAAATAAGGATAATGACACAAGAAACAAACTCAGAATAAGCCAAATAGTCACAGCTCAATATCAGACTAAAGATGGCCACTGCACATGTCATGTATTCTTAAATGATATATAATATGTAAGTTCTGAATGAAAGTGGCAAAGTAAATGGTGCCGCTTCTGTCAATAGACAACCATGTGTCTATTGAATTTAACCAACAGTTCTTCAATTAGTGGGCCATTGTCAACAAATGGAATTCAGAATTGTGAAACTATTAAAACATGTTCTTTTTCAATACATTTCTTGTCTGTGAATTGAAGTGAAAGGAATTCTACCAATGGCTAGAAAGGGCTGGCCTGAAGGACAGCACAGAGGCACTCATGGCTGCACAGGAACAGGCCTTGAGCAAAAACGAAAATTTATATGGAGAACGCAATTTACAAAAAGTAATACAAAGGGTTTTAAAGAACAGGAAAAAATGCCTCAAAATCCCAATACCAACTGATGAAAAACATAAATAATCCTAATAAAATGTACTAGAACATTGATTTGAACAGTGTTAGAGTAGAAGCCCGTCTCACATCCTCAGGAAGACTGTTCCAGATTTTAGCTGCATAAAACTGAAAACTCAGATTCCCCATGTTTAGTCCTGACTCTGGGCACAAGCAGGGGGCCGGTCCCTGAGGTCCTCAGAGACAGAGAGGGTTTGTATGTCACTAGCTTGTCAGAGAGGCACTTTGGCGCTAGGCCATGGAGAGACTTGTATACAAGCAGAGCTGCTTTGAAGTCTGTTCTCTGAGCCACAGGGAGCCAGTGCAGAGACCTGAGCACAGGACTAATGTGATCATACTTCCTGGTTCTAGTCAAGGACCCATTGCAGGCCGTTACAGTAGTCTAATCTTCTGTAGAACAACGCATGGATAAGTCTCTCCAAGTCTGGTTTAGACACTATACTTTTAATTTTTTGCGGTGTCTTTTAGATGGTAAAAAAGCGGTTGGTTTTATTGATTTGACGTGGCTGTTAAAGTTCAAGTCTGAGTCCATTATTACCCCAGATTTTCTAACTTGATTTTTAGGTTTTAGAGCAAGAGACTGGAGGTGATTGTTAACACTTTCTCTTTGTTTTCTGTGGCCAAAGACGATGATTTCAGTGTCTTGTCTGAGTTCAGCTGGAGAAAGTTGTTTTGCATCCACACACTGATCTGTTGGATGCAGTGACAGAGTGAATCCACTGGTCCATATTCACCTGCTGTCAGTGAAAATTACCCATATAAAAAAGTAATAACATGTAAAAACACAAAACAAAATATGAAAAATGATGTATCTCATTTAATTTCATCAACGTTAGCTCCAAATGAAACATTTCACTTGTGTTTAACGCACTTTTGCGTATTGCTTTGTTTTATGCACAATGGACTTCATTATCACACATTTCCAACTGAGAATCGCTCAAAGTGAAAAAGATGACACTTATCAGAAGCATCTCTTCTATATGACGAATTAATATTTGCAGAGTGTCTCTAGCTCGGCAGATAAATGTGACAATGTGACATGTCGCTGCATTTTGCTGTGGCATAAATCCCAGATCCCATCCTCCACAAATGGCAATTGACTGAACTACTGATAGCAAGCTGCTGCGAGCCTTTCCACAGTTTTACATCAAGAACTGAGAGCTTTGATGTCCCCCGATGAACTCAATGCAATAACTGTCTC
This sequence comes from Chaenogobius annularis, assembly GCA_015082035.1. NCBI lineage: Eukaryota > Metazoa > Chordata > Actinopteri > Gobiiformes > Gobiidae > Chaenogobius > Chaenogobius annularis. The sequence continues at coordinate 1,679,654 of BJKM01000014.1, forward strand.
CGCATTAAAGATAACAGGTATAAACAATGCAAAAATAGGTCAGAATACCAGGTTAGAATGAAGACACTGGAAGGTGCTAGCAATACACTAATGTTAAGCAAAACGAAAAAATCTAAACTTTACATTTACTATTGAAACTATTGATTCGGCATTTCATTTTTTGGCCCGTAGGCTTTATTAGACAGGACAGCTTAGCGTGAAATGGGAATGAAAGCGAAGGGAGGACATGTAGTAAATTGTCGGAGCTCAAACTCAAGGAGGCTGGTATGTGTGCTGCCGCCTTAAACACTCGACCACCGAGCAACACTGATCAGGCATTTCAAATATTTATGCTGCCCATTACTGAATTACGGTTAGCATGCTAGTTGTTGTTAGCAGTGGTGTGACGCCAAAACTTCACTCTGGCCTCTGAAAGTAGTGTAAAGTGCTTATAAACTCATCACGCGGACAAATGAGGTTTGGGCCACTGCAAACTGTTTAAAATAAACTCGATCTCTTTTTCAGATTTTAAAGATATAAAAAATTGGGTAGAGCACCATATAAGCTATCACTTTTTATGTTTATGTCATGTTTTTGAAGGTGTTGGTTCGGAGCAGTTTGTGAATCCTCAAGTAGATACTCCAGATCAACGTCCTGGCTACAGATGTGTCTCCAGGTCTAATTACCTTATTTTACTTCAATTAACTTTTGATTATAAGTATGTAACATTTTAAGTAATGTTAAGTCAGGATATTGAAGTTATTCTAAGTTATTCACTTGCTGTCATAACAGCAACATTCAAGAAAATATGTTTAAGTTATGTGTGCGCAAAAAGGGTAAATAAGCTACTGTGGTTCCTATCATCTTTTAGAAGCAGCAGGACTTTGACATGGCCAACCAGCAGAGCCTTCGTCAAAATTACAAATCCATCTGCCTTCAATCAGAGTCGGTCTGACACTGGCGTGGGAGTGTTCAGGCCCTGCCAAGAATCATAAGATTGTGTACAGAGACCAGCGTGTGGCGAGCTCTTGGGATGTTGGGTGCATGGATCACGGCTGCATGCTTTCTAACATTGATCAGTCGACCTGAAGAGGTTTACAACGCGAAGCAGCCTCCCAACAACTCAAATGTTCTGCACCTGGTCAGGAATTTGAAACAACCTAACCAGGGCACTCTATGCAATTCCTAAAAGCTGCCAATTCCTTCAAGGGCCTTCTCCAAGCGTTTAGTTCAGCAAATATTTTCTGCATTATTACATACGAATTTTGTATCCTTTTTTCCGAATCGCTTCCCACATCTTTATATTATCATGAACAACTGATCGTGTGGAAGAGTTCCCAGAGACATTTTTTCATTCCTCTCAAAATAAGAAGCCAGACGCAAAAAACAGAAGACATTGCATTTACTTGATTTTATCGTCAGCTAATTCTTTGCTCACTAGGTTTTTGTAAGATCATTTTATTATGCATATTTTTTCATTCATGTGCACAGTAAAACATTTACAACCTCTCCTAAATCCAAAAAGGGAGATTTCACTCGGATGATCTTGAAATGTCAGTGGAGGACGATAAAAGTTTCAAAAATATAGCTGAAGACTTCCAAATGACGTGTTCAAGGTAGCGGAAGATATGAATATGTACGAAATAAACCGGGTGCTGCATAAGCACATTTTTTGGGCCAGCATAAATTTCTACATGCGCGTTTTGATGTTTTTTTTTCAGTTTCCAGTTCTATAGCCTACAGTACGACACAAATGTGGATGATTTCTTCAATATCTCTCCGATGATGATTTACTTTTTTGTCTAATTTAAACGGCTGACTGGGAGTTGGAGGAATTCGAGCTGCTAATGCGAAAGAGATGATAGGGCCTTTATCTAAACGTCCGCGCTGGCATTTTTTGGCAAAACGGACTGTTCCCAAAGTGGTCTGGAGTGAAACCTTTTTGAGTCCATGCCCATATCATTGCATTCCCCATCCTGTCATTATAATTCCACACAACGGGGGAAAAAAAGAACCTTCAGTGGGGGCCGTGCCAGCCAAGTATACTTAGTGCGGAAGACATTAAAATGGAGGCATACCTGAAGTGACACGGATTTGGCAGAACTCAAATAGTTTCCAGATAGTTGATTAACCTTAGCAACAGTTACAGGGGTGCCGCGCTCCTGGTCAGTCAGGAGCAGCGCCGGCTAAATGCAACCAGTCATGTTGAAGTGTCACAGTTCATATATGTCACCGGTACAACGCCAGACCGTACACTTTGTTTAGGTTCACGGGTGTAGTTTCTTCAAGGAGGGCGAAATGGCGAGTCCTTGTAATGTTGTGAAAACAGACGAGAGGTCCCCTGTTTGTAATTAGCGTCTGCTAAATTGGAGACCACTGATATAACAGATGTATTTAGGTCTCTCAAGTTGTCCATTCGAGAATGTATGGAGGTAATCAGAGTTAGAATCAGAAAAAGGTTTATTGCCATTGTCAGTGAAAAAAATGTACAAACTTGGAACTTGCTGTTAAGACACAACATACAGCAATTAATAATAATAATAATAATAATAATGATAATAATAACAATATAATAATAATAATAATAATAATAATAACAATTATAATTATAATAATAATAATAATAATAATAATAATAATAATAATAATAATAATAATAATAATAATAATGATAGCAAAGTAAAACTATTATTGTGACACCACTGAAAAATGTTTACACACCAAAAAGCACTTCATTGTCATATTATGGGATAGTTTGGGGGGTAAATAAGGTTTAAATAAGTCAATACACTTTCTATTCTCTTGTATGTAGGATTTTATTTAAGAAATGTATATAAAAATGTGTACTGTAACAATTTAAATTTGAATTGAATTCACAGGGAAGTGATTATTATTTTTTTATTTATATATATCTTTATTTAAAAATTAGTCAAACTATATATTTGGACTCATGAACACTTCTAAACACCTCCCACTTTAACTGCAACTATTCCTCACTCACTTTCTGCACTACAACTGTAAATTTAACTGTAATCTTGTGTACATAGTAATGCCTATTTCTATTTTTATTTTATTCTATAGTAATTTTAAATGGTCTCTTAATGCATGCCCTTTTTTATTTCATATATGTTGTTTTTATTATTGATCAGTGTTTTATGTTGCACCTTAATGCTGAGACAAGTTCCTATGTTTGTGAATTTTGTTCATTGACAATGGCAATAAACCCTTTTGGATTCTAATTCTGATATTTTTCAAATATAGCTATAGTCTAAAATATTTTTTGATGAGCTTGCAAACTTTTATAGTAGTAGTTTTTTTTTTTCCCTTATTGACCAGGCTATTTGTATATTAAAAAGTTTGGGAACTTTGCCCAAACCAGCAGACTAACCACTGAACCCGCTGGTGGAGAAAGATATACTGGAGAACGTAGTAAAATCTAAAAAGTGCATGTCCATTCCAGCCCACAGAGGGTCAGGGTGAAGTAAAGGAGGCACAGTTAGATGTGTATTTCAGCTGTGGTCTCGCTGGTTTTAGTTTGAACTAAAATAACTCTTTTGCAAGACATGATCAAGTACAGAGAGAGAACATTAATTTTAATGGCTTTCCAACTTTTGAAACTTTTGAGTACCTGGTGACTACTTTCAATGGTTCCGAATTAATTTCAGCCACATTTTTCTCCTTTTATCAGTATCAGAATATTTTATCCTACATTCTAAAAGCCATACGTTTCATAACAAACTTTCTATTTCACCTGAAAGTATCAGAAGTGCAGTTTTGCTGAACTACGAAATGTAAATTTCACTGTCGCCCCTCGAGGCAACCACTGTTGGGATTGTGGGTGTTACAAAAATAAATTGAATTGAAATGGAATTGAATAAATTATATAAGTCACAAAATCATCTATTGTGTTTCATTTTGCAAATAACTATTTTATTTTATTTGACTTTGAATCACGCTCACCTACAGTAACAAGAAAAACATAACGGCAGTCTTCATATAAAAAAAAAATTAAAAATGCACTGAAATCCCACTGAAACTTTGCACTGAATTTGATAAATTACAATATTCTAGCAGGTCACGGGAAACCTTCTGAACAACTCTCTCCATGAGGTCCAGATGTCGCTCTGCTGTAATTTTACAGAAAGAGAACTTTAAACGAGGTGACAGCCCAACGTAACCATTAAGTCCACATTTTGACATCAACGTTTATGCGAATCACTCTTCTCCTTTTGAACCTACCCATATTTCCTGGACGCATTCTTCGCATAGCGGCATTTCGACAGGATCTTTTGCCGTACGTCTTTTAAATCGAGATGTTTCTGTCACACGCAAAAGCAAAAAAACATCTGGCCAGCAACACTTAAGAGATGCCTGGGAAAGAAGTCGTCATAGTGTTTGAAAAGATTTAACGTGTCAGAACCGTAGATATACATACGGATGTGGAACAGAGCCCAATGTTAAATAAGGGAATGATGACACTTCCAGGGGCGCCATTACAGAAATAAACAGAAAACAGGTGGGAACGCTGTACACGCCCTTGAGAGGCATTTCATTTCATCACTGCTCATATTTTTTTTCCCAGTGATCTCTCAACCACCATTTTGTGAGTTCCTGCTTTTCGGCGGTTCAAAAAGAATGTATTCTGACTTAGCCACAGGGTATGTTTTGCAATAACATAGGAGTTTCCCCATACCACACTCGATGCCAAAGATAGAGGCCGTATCCTCTATCCTCAAAATTCAACAGGTTTTATGAAGCAAAAATGTATTTCCTTGCACACAGCACAATTGCAAAATTTAGTAGCTATTTGCAAAGAGAATACAGCCCGTTTCAGATGCTTTAAAGGAATGTTACAGATGCCAAATGCAATCACGCGTTGAAAATGCCGACATCTCTCCGGTAAAAAACGTCATACCTTTGCGTCCATTGCTTGTCTCTTGTCTTACTTTGTTTTAGCATCGGCGAAGTGATTTAAGAAAGCCTAACAGAAGAAGACATGCGGTTTGGATTCTCATGCCTGTCTCTGCCTAAATGTCTCCAGATCTTTCACAGAGCGGGATTGTAGGGGGTGATATGCTGACGTTATTTACACGGAGAAGCTTTAGCTGCCTCCCCGTTGGCCCCAAACATCAGGATTTGGGAATTTTTTGGCAGTGACCTACATCTGGATTTGTGCACTAGAGGCGCCCCACCCCCTGTCAGAGCCACAAGTCTGCTTCTCTCTCTCGCTCAGAGGAACTCTGTTGCCCAGATTGTCGTGAGAGGAGCTGCACTGAGCGTCCCCCGGCTGTCACACATATCACAGTCAGAGACGACCTAATGCAAGGCTTCCCATTTGTGCTCACTCACTATGCTAACATAGACGGACTGTAGCTGGATTAACCCCCTGGGATTTCTCTTTTTGTTCAAGATTCCATGCACTGGACGAGATTTAACAAATGCAAGTTTTTCATTTACAAGGTCTTGGTATCTTTTAGCTGTCAGAATTTTCCGATGGAAAAGAACAAAGGTACCTTGTTTAGTGCTACAGCATTTATATTATTATTATTATATTTTTTTTCTATTACTGCTGATATTGATTTATTCATATAAAAATGAACTGCATAGGTAGGGTACCAAAAATGCATTTTGACACACATAAAAAAAGCCAAAACTTTCTATTGAATAAGTTTTCTTAACTCAAAGAGATTGTAAATTGGCCAGCCTAAAATATCCTTAATGAGAGCCAAGAGTGCTAATATTGCTTATTGAAACAATTGTGTGAGAAGTGATGCACTGATTTTTTTTCTCACTTAAAACATTTAAATAAAATAAAAAAAGATGCACTGATTTCAACATTTGTTTGCTGTCTTATTGTGTCACTGTCAGCAGAGGTCAGTGCGCTGTGGATCTGAGCACGCCATTTATTGTAAATGCAGTCGGAATTCCGGAGGGAAAACAATTATATGATTTGAAAATACAGATTATTGGCTATGTTACTCAGACATGAGTTGAAAGTCGTAGGCCTGCTCCCAATATTTCTAAAGTAACTGACTGACTACACTTTACTGCAGAAGCAAAGCAGTCAGAAACAGACAGTGGCCTTTGGGCTTTTTTGGCTGGGTAAGAAACACCCCAATCTGGTTTTCATCCCCAGCGCCCCACCCCGACTAACACACAATGGATTGGGAGCAGGCCTGCGACTTTTAACTCACTCTGCAGATTCTCCGCTCTGCCGCCAGCCGGGCCAATCTGCAGCCCGGAAAAATCCCTTGATGTGTCAGCCTGAGCAGCTTTGAATCTAATCATAAGGCCATAGGTTTCCTTGTAAAAGAACATCCATGTTCACTCTTAGACACTGGGGAATTGCGTTTATGGTCAGCAATGTGGGAAGGCAGATTGATTTTAGCCATGAATCTCCACTTCCCAAGTAATATATTGCAAGATTGGGAGAGTTAACTAAACATTTTCAATACTTAATCAGTGAAATCCCTCTGGCTGGACTGCCCGTAATATTACTTATATTTTTGTCAGTTGATGAAACTTTCTCATACAGCTTACTTTTTGTGATATACTGAGACAAGTGGACATGCCAAAATATGTACTGAAGTAAAATGGCTGTATAAAAATGAAATGATCTGAACAAAATACATCAGGATAACTTAGTGAAGTCTTTACCACTATAGAAACCAATGTCCTAGCCATGAAAGTGTTTGCATCTATCTTTCCTACTCATAAGACGCTTCATTTCACAGGTAAGTATTTTTCCTCAATGCATTATTTTACTTTGTCTGCAGAAAAATGCAACACATTTAATTTATACCATAAAATACACATCTTAATCAATATACTTGACAAACAAAAGGAACAGTCCAACATATATAATTTAGTTTTCAAACTTGATTAAATTAGCACAAAATGTCTCAGGATCCTTCTACAAAACTACTGCAGTGCAGCGCCGCAGTCATCCATCAAACACATTACTTAAGTAGAACTGAAGAATAATTAGAACAGAGTCATATTTGATTTATGGCAATAACGAAGAGCAAAATGATCATTCCCGAATAAGATGTGTCTCACAAAAATATTATACTTCTTTAATTTGATGCATAAAATGTGTTTCTTGATGTGAACGGCCCTTTGCAAAATATAATGTATGGTAATGAAAGTAAAAAATGTGTCTTTAAGTTGTTATGAAGGCAAAATCAAGTTGAAGCTTCTCTCGATGACACACATACCTGGACTTATATTCCCTTGAGGCTTGAAGGTAAACATCTTTCTGGGGCTTTAAAACGTCTGCACAAATCATCAGCAACAACGATTGGCTAAAAAAGATTTTTAGCTGATGAACACTCTTATCAAAGCTTTTTTTCCTTCTCCTTTGCTCAGTCTCTCCTTGAGCGAGGTTACCACATAAGAACCAGAACGGACACTTTTAATTAAATAAAGCTGTTGTGAATGAGTGAATGCCAGTCTTTGAAAGCCCAGTTGTTCATCCATCAGACTTGGAAAGGACCGTTCTGCACACATTTTGGAGTCCCTCTGCGTTGGCTTTTTGAATGATTTTCTTGTTGTAGTTGCCGTACAAACAAAGGCACCCCCGTAGATTTATGTCTCATCCCTGTTTCTCATATTGGACTCGGAGGGCTTTAAGGCTGTAATTAAATTCCAATCCCCACTCTCACTTGCGCGCTCACTGTCCCTTGCTCGGTGGGAGGTTGAGAAGCTGGCTTTTACCGCCTGTTGTGGTTTGTTTGAACAATTCCGAGTTCTGCGGATAGCCCTAGCTGTTCATGATAGCATTCACACATGTGGCGCAGACATATATAGAGCCTGGACTGGTGCGACATCCGGTCTGCTTGAGTGCTTGAGAAGATTGCGTGTTTAACTCTCTCCTTGTGAACTCAGGGATCACAGAATTCTTGTGTCAGTGTCGAGGGCTGTCATTTCAACAGGCTGCGTATGAATGGGCTTGGGGGGGGGGTGTAGAAAATATCCATCCAAATAATTCCATCATCGTATCCTATCAAAGTGTTGGCTCAAGGTCTAGGCCACCAATTGCCAAAGCTCAAATGGCCGGCACAAATTGAGATCAAGTGCAGATCTTGGCCCTTCAGCTCATATCAGGCTTCATCGATATGAAGCCTTCTGAAACATGTTGTGGATTTTTGAATGCCAGTTTTATAAGTGCATCAAGTACAAGTTAAAAGATTTACACATCAAGAATTATTCTAAAAATGCTTTAAAAATTCAACATTCAACAGTGGTTACCTGAATACCTCAATAAGTTCAGATCTACGGGTTAAGGTTAGGGTGCTATAAATGCTACTTATTAAGACCTAGGCATTTTATTTTTTGAAAGTAGTAGTCGTGCACTAACCTTCATAGACTTTCCTCGAACAAAATCCAATCTTGCAGCGAAAACCTCAAGTGGACAAGCTTGCTGAAATGGACCACTCAACCTGCCTTCATCTCCATGCAGCACGATCACACATTTCAACGTAAAGAGTAACTTAAACCATCTGATATTGTCATTCCGACACCTTGCTGCACTTGCGCATATGAAAGTGCTTTGGGCTGTTCATGTGCCCATCTGAATAACTCCATCATTGTACCTATCAAAGCCTTCTTGCCTTCGCGGGACGGCCACCCACTGCCAACGCGCAGATTGCTGGCATAGGCCCATAGCTGCGCCAACAAACTGGAATCGAGTGGCGGTCGTTGGGGCCTGTCAGCTGGGGCCCCCCCCTTGACAGCGATATGAGTGGCTGGGCTACAGCAAGTCCCGTCCGGCGGCGAGAGAGAGAAGGGAATGGGGGGTAAGGGACCAGCGGGAGAGCCAGGATGAGTTCTGCACCACTGATCCACACTGACAGTGATGGACAGCTTTGGAGAGGAGAGCTGATGGTCGAGCCTTTTCTTCTGTCTGGACACTGTTTGAAAAGATGGACATGGCGGTCGCGGGGCGCATTGATGTGGCCGTGCGTGCGTGTCAAACGGTCAAGCAGAGCAAAAAATGTGAAAAGTGACACCGGAGTTTGCGATCAAAAGCTGGGTTTGGTTCAGAGCTGTTTTGTAAAGAGCCAAATCAATGCATGGTTAAGCTATTGGGCTGTGTACACCCAATTCGGCCGCCAAACAATAAATCTTGACCAGTTATGTCCTGGCAGATTTTGTTAGAAAAACAGTCAATAGAAAATGTGGTTTAGTGTTTGGTCAAATGAGTGCTTCTGCATTAAGATTGGCTGAGTGGCACATTCAAAGTTTCTGCAGTTGAAGAGGGCCAAGGGCATCTTGAGCAGAAAAATACCAAGTTGCTGCATAAAGCTAACCGTACTTGATTGAGCTTGAGTTCATTGAATAGCAGCCATGTTTGAACTGGTAGCAAATACATTAATATTGAAAAAGACAGCTAGCTCTTAATTAGGATGAATGCTTCATGGCAACTGAGTGGATTCTTATCAAGTATCATAATCTAAAGGTCATGAATATCCTACTAAAATACAGTTGTGGACATTTTTTTTAACCTATCTTAAACAAAACCAAATGTAGCTTCCAGTTCCTTCAAGGTCTGTTTTAGATCACATTGCACCTACAAAAATTCTGAACCATTTACGTATACAAGTACAAATTGAAGTTTTAGTTTTTTGCAGCGCTTGTTTGTCGTTCACAGGCTAAAAGTAAAGCTAAAAAACAAAACAAAAAAAAACACCAGTGAAGAGTAACATGCGGAACGCTTTGTCCCACTTAGAGAAACCTGTAATTTTTTCGATCTATTCACTATGTTCAATTCCAGGTTCCGCAGCCAAAAACGTTCAAGTCTCCCTGTACGTTGCCTGGATCTTCTCAACTGTCAACAACACAGACAGAAATGTAATCAGCATTATTACTCAACAGGCATAAATCACTGGGGTACAATTGACACAGTGGACGTTTGCCTAACCGGATTTTTGTCAGGGCAAACCTTGCCTCAGCACATAAACTTGTTGTGTCCCTTGTCAAAGCCCATTTTTCCACTCGTGTCACAATATATTAGCCTATAGTATCTGGCTGTTTGAGAGTCATCCTGCATCCTGCATAAAAACCTGTCAAGTCACTATTCGTCTGATTGCAGTATTTAGCAATATTAATCAAATAAAAAAATGGAGGGGAAAAAATGGTGTACTGGTTTTTCTTTTTACATTCTTAACACAGAACGTAGAAAATGACAGAGAAAAAGAGGACAAATTTAAAAAACCAAAAACCACAAGTAACACCAGACATCCAATAAAACTACAGCACATTTTGTCCAGCGTAAAAGTCCCACTTCTTCCAAAGTCGTGGTGTTGGTTCAGTTTATGTCATCCACTTCTTTGTTGTGGCTTTCTCTCCTGCAGCCAGAAATATGCTCCAAAGGTATCCATTTATTGTGTCCATGGCAGGAGTTTTGAGGACCAAAAACATAGTGCTGAAGGCAATGGGATGCCAGTACAAAAAAAAAAAAAAAGTATTTATATCTGTAGCTGGTCAATCCACTGCTCTGCACTTGACGTCCAAAGCGGTTGGCATACACTTTAATCCCTGTGACCGTCAGCAAGTGAATTTCATTAAAACAGATGTAGCCCCAAATGATGCAATGAAACTAGTCATCTTCACCACGCACATTAAATTGTGACTTGAAATCCAGAGCATTTTTTCCAGCAGTGGGTGGCAATTATACTAAAGCAGTGGGATCAGCGGGACCCATTTGATGTGTACAGTGCGGGGAATCGACTCTGTCTTGTTAAAACCGTGAGTTATTTGTCACAGAACACGCTCCTCCGCAGCTCATGCTTCGTTGAGTGCTGGGGCTTTCCTTTTGACAAGTATGTCAAGAACAAACAGTCCCAAAGGCGGCAATTAATGCTGAACTCATAACACATGATGATACCCCTGGGCTTCGGGTCTAATATGAACATTGGCACCCCTTGTTGTGCCGTTTACTCACACGTCTGCTTTCATAACTTACCGTTCTTTTATTAAAACTGGATTTACATGTGTGGCTTCTGTTCAATAGCTCACTCCTGCACTACAGAACAGAATAAGTCTCAGTTTGTCCATACCTCTGTGGGCCCATGTCCTTCAGTGCAAGTACGCTCAAGGACAAATAACAAAAGTGCTTTTTTCCAAGCGGTATATCTTCTTTATGATGAAATGAATCTTTTTTTGACCGTGGCTCTCCTTCAAGATTTGTAGTCCCTCCAGGAAATATGTGCCTTTGGCTTGGTAAAAGTACAGCCTTGTCCTCCTCTTTACTCCTGGATGCATTCAAGGTCTATGCAAACTACAATGGTTATGTCCATAAACTAAAAGTAAATATATTTATCCATACGTGGTGATTTATTGTTAAATTAAAGCTAAAAATGTGACGGTTTACATCTGTAGTCAGTAAACTCTATAAAAGGTATTTTTGAGGTTTCCCCAAATTCCACCAAATAAAGAAGAAACATCCTAAAACACCATTTGAACAGCTTCTGAGTTGTTACTGCCTCAGGCTGCATGACTGCTACATCCCTGTCTAAGAAACTGAAACATCAAATCAGATTATTTCTTCATTATTGACAGCAAGTTGCTGCTGGGCAAATGTATATGTTGTTGAATGCATGTATGGTCAGCCAATAAAATGGATGGCCTTGTTCCTGCAGGTGAAGTCAGATTACTGAGTCAATGAGCATACAGTGAATGAGACGCAAAGTGAATTGAAGCAATGTCTGTCACCAATAGCTCTAATAAATTATATGCTGTTAGATTCTGGGCAAATTCAATCAAAGCTCCCTGGACCTTATTGCAGTGACCATATGTGCTGTCCCTCACCGAGAATCAATGGAGCACCAAGCAGATCGTAGGAATATACTGCTCTCGCTTGTAAGCATTGAATTTAATAACCTGAAAAATAATTACACAGGACGATTAAAGAAGTCTGTAATTGCTAAATTATGTATAATGATTTTCAATATGGTTCCCTCTTTTTGAGCAGATCAGTACCTCTTTAAACGGTTGAACTCCTACCATGGCATTCCCTTGTGCACATTTTTTCTATATACATTTAACAATTGATACAATACCAGCATTTGAATCACTCATACAACCTTTATTACAGTCATATGACCCTAAAGCATGAAATAATATGAAAGTTGCAAGGTCAGAATGATATTTTCTATACACTTAAGTCACTTTACCTGCTATTCATTCTATCTATGTGCTGCACTGTGCACAACCATAGTCATAGCCACTTCCTGTACATAATAGTTTTTGTATATTTCCGTTCAACAGCTGTTCTAGAATTGTGCATTGCAACACTTTCTTTCTTTCTTTAGGCGATGTACAAGCATAAAAAAAAAAATCTTTGTATTATGTATTATTGGCATTTCTATCTAGTCTCACAGATGTAGGATTGCACGGCCACATAGTTCTGTTTCAAAATATAGTCTTACTCGTTTCACAGTTTAAAAAAGGTTCCAATGCCATAGTTTTGAAACCACAGCAATCACAGAAATCACATTTTATAGTTTTGCTGACTTTTCCTAAACCTCACTCATATCATATCTATTTCTCCCAATTTTGTCCAGAGGAAGCTATTCCAAAATCCATCTCCATAACAACAGAAGAAACGAAAACTTGCCCGTCACGTCTGCCTGACAGTGAGGGATTGACGTCGAACATTTGAACTCTGCGGTTTCCAGACTTGCTTCCGCCTCAGTTTGGAGGGGGGCGAATCTCGGCTTCGGGGGCTTTGTGAGCCTGTTAAAAATGCTTCTGCTCATTTTTCCAGCTGTAACTATTTAATGGTGCATTAAATGACAGTTTTCCCGGACAAGACACTGGTGAAACAATGGAATACTGCTCGGAAATCCTGGGAAGGGGCAAAAGCAATGATTGAATTCATGGTTTAATCTACAGTAGGAAGAGACAAATCAGATAGGACAGATAGCATCTCGAAGACTTTTTTTATTTCAACTCAACCGACTTACTTCATCAGAACCCTCTTAGTAAATGCATTCAATATGTTGGAAATTTCACATGCAAACTGTATTACTTATATGATAGATATTTCTGACTTCCATTTAGCTATTGGTAATTTTTTTTGACTGTGGTTTAAGATCAGATCAAATTCAAACAAAAACATGCAAGATCTTAAAAACCACAAAAATTCTGCTTTAACAAGCAAGGGAGAGATGGGACTAAACCTGTGCAGCTTTATTTTTGGGTACGATAAAAGCAGAAAGGTCAGTGTGAACTCATGTGAAAAATATGCTCTATAAAAAGACCCGATCTGGCGAAAGCGAGGGCAGTATAGAGTCTGTATTGAACTCATGCAAAATATACATAAGAGCTTAATGAAGATTTGCAAGTATTTTAGTGTTGAACATTTCAAACTTGATTTGGATAGTTAGGCTCAATAGGTTCCTTCACGTAATAGAATTTGATGGCATGTTTTTGAAAGAAATATCCAAATAGAAATCCACAAATGTTTCTCCCTGTCATTATTAGTTTGGTGCTGGCTCCACAAACTTGTCAGATTAATCTTCTGGCTTTAAATCCTTTCAACTGACAACAATCACGCCTTTTGAGTTGAATGACGGCATCTGGCTACTGTGAAAAAAATATAGATATTTCACTTTTTGTTCATTTAAACTGAGCGAGAAGACGTTGAACTTTTGTGTCAGTTTTGGTTTTAAGTAGGTAGACCCAGTAATTACAGAAATATGATCCATAAACCAGGTAAAAACATCTGTAATCTGACAATTAAACAGTGAGTTACTTCATAGAAATCTGACCTGCTCCAACTCAATTTTAAACTAAAGGGATTCTGGAATTTGAACGCAACCAATACCAATTTAGGCACCAAAGAATCTTTTTTTTAAAGAAAATAGAATGTAATTTTCCACTCAAAACAATAGTTGTTTATCTAGTATTAGTTCTGATATAGATCCAGATCATTGTAAAACTTCTCAAAATAGTCAAATGATGCCCTGTATGTAAGTGATCTTTTTCCGTATCCTGGATGACCTCTCCCCATAAGAACTGAGCCACCCTCTTCCTCTGCTTTGAGTGTTTCCGGCTGCACATTCTCCATCTGCAAATGGATGTGCGTCAGTCCTGGACCATCTCCAGCCCGTCCGTCCGTCCGTAGGAGTAAGATCTCTCCTTCACTGTGGTTCTCCTCAAGGTTTGTACTTTTCCCCACTGGTTGTTTGCAGTTTATGTGTAGTTTTTCCTCGTCAAGAAGGAGGGTCTGCACCACCAGCGTGACTATCAAGTTTGGATACTTTTCACTTTTTGACAACCGTTTATGAGATCATGAAAAAAGTCTACGTAAACCTTAATTCACCCCGGCGCAACCCATGGTGGTGGAGACGTTTCAGCCGCCAGCAAATTACTTGTGAACATCTCGATTTCAAAAACATTGCCCAGATGACTTTGACACCTAATGGGGCAAAACAACACCGTTTAATGGCAGCGGAGTTGAGATTACCACGTTTAAAAAGTGAACATTACCGCGTTGCGTACCAACATGGACAGGATGGATTGGCTCAGGACTGATGCAATTTGAAAACCACACATGCAAACACGGGATTAAAGCTTGGTTCACCCAAAAAAAAAAAGGATTGCAGCTATATTATATCAAGGGAATTGTCAAAATTCTTCACAGTTTACTTTGAGAAGTGAATGGCTCTGACTATTCGGCCTGGCAATCTGGATGAAACACTTTTATGAGCTGAAATTATGTCCATCTTCCTTTACGGAGCATGGTTTGAAGCAATAAATGTCTTGAAACAGAGATTGTTCAAGGTTGCTGAAAACATCGGATAGGATGCAAATGAATCCATTTATTTTAGTTGTCTCATAAATGGGAACCTTGTGTTGCTGTAATGGTTTCAAACAAGCTGTTCACTTGAACTTAATCAGTAAGCACACACGTAAAATCCCATGTTATTATACTTTCACACATTTGCTGTACTGAATTTGTTGGATTTGATTGGTTTATTTGTCTAGGAGGGAAGCACTCTCAAGGTCTTTATATCTGTCTTTACACAATATATTAAAACTAAAGAGAAAACCTATTGTTGCAGCGCCTGCTCTTTCCAACATGTTGCATCCAATTACCTTTCTCTCACAATAAATTGCCTTTGTATTCTTAGCACTCTAAAGATGGAGATTGCTCAGTAATACAAAGAGGAATTGGGAGAGATTCTATGTATCCATCTGTCCATTTAGTCAAACAACCCATCGTGGCCTTTTCTTTGTTCCGACCAAAAGCAGACGTTCTTGAAATGCAGCTTATCGTTTCAAATGCACCTCGGGAGTACGCTTATATATGGCTAAAGAGGGTGAAAAGAGGTTGAATGTGACCAAGGCGGTGAGGAGAAGTGTTGCAGGGTCCGGGGAGTCAAATGAGAAAGACATATGGAGGTGTGAGGTGAACTCTTGGGAGGTTTTGCAGGCTGCCTCGAGCTTTTTAGTCTGATCTTTCACAGTGTAGTGACTTTTCCATAAAATGTAACTTCTTTACGCTCTCAAGAAGCTTCTCTCATATGAAAGAAGAAAAGGAATTGCCTCCAAACAAAACTGAGGCATACATTTGTATTGAATATGTCTTGAATGAGCCGCATCACAATTGGCACACACAAGTTTAAACAGGAGTCAAATCATTTATTTTCTTTTGGACTAAAGTTGTTGAAATGTAACGTTATGGGACATTTAAAGGGAATAAAAGAGGTGATAGTTAAGGATGAAAACGTTTTGGTCGTGAGGTCATTTATTTATTTTCTATTGCGTGTTTTGTATTCCTAATGAATAAAAACAAAGCAGCAGTAGGCCTACATTTTGTGGATTTTCCGGACATATTGTTATCACATGGTTCTTATTTTAGCCTTTAAGAACCAGTTTGGGTTCTTCATTTTCGCAAAGTTTAGATTGAACTTTTCTCTCTCGAAACAAATGTCACAAAATATTTGATTTATTTCCATCTTGTCCTGCTCGTGCTGTCGTAGAAAGTGTGCATTTTTGAACATGTCCAATATACCTCAACTCCCAAGCCAAACATTTTGATGAAAAATGAACTTTTTGACGATGAGGTCTCTTGTTGTAAAGGTCATTAAGTGGCTGCAGTAAATGCAATAAAGTCAGCACGTCTCAGAGCGTCTGCACTTTTACACCTACACGTCACGTCCTCGTTTTTTTTTTTTTTTTTAACCTCCTCACTTTGATTTCCAGACTGAACGTGCTGGGACAACATCGCTTTGGGCATCTCCTTTGAACCTCAGGCATGACATTGATTATGTTTAGCTCGGTAATATCTGTAATTATCTCCACATGCTACTGTAGCGTGGCTCCACATTCGCCAGCAGCTCGCTACTACTTGGGCAAGCCGCTATATATGCTACACAGTAAATACATTGGTTGTAAAGAGATGCCATGCTGTTCAGTGCTGTACATTTGTCCTAATGATCCAGCGGTGACAGTTGAAGCCCTCGCAGCACGAGAGATGCCCACTTGTCTCTCAATTACAATGTACAGCACTAACCAATTTTTATTTTTGCAATCAGTGAAGTAAAACTAAAGACATTTCACTGTTTTTAAAGTTTTGTCCGTTCGATGCAAATATTTCACAGTTTCATTCTTTCATTAGTTATCAAACATCTTGAAGTAGTTGTAGTTAAAGGGGCTGTAACCATTTTTTATTTTTTATTTAAGAAAGTCAAATTTGTTTTCCCCCAGAGCAACTATATTGTAAAAGCATCTATTTGGGTCACACAAAAAACATATTTTTCTGAAGCTTGTGTGTGGCTATGACCAGAAACACCAAACAGGTTCAGATGCGTTCATGGTATTGGTGGTTTTTCAGCGTAAATTTAGGCAATACGGTTTCATACGGAAAATATGAAAACTGTGTTAGCATCACAAAGACTCTGAAGCATTTATTTCTATTCCATACATGTCATGAAGGAGGAGGGGGACTCAATTGTCAGCTGTTCTTTGGACATATCAAAAGGCTCTTTGAAAACAAGATTAAAAAAAAATTGTTTGCTTCCACACAAACAATTATAACTATTATATTTTTCTGCCAGAATCCAATAGTTAGCAATTGCATAAATATGGGAGAAATTCCTCTGCAGAGCTTTTGAGTAATGGCAGCCTTATGTGCCTCTCGTGGGAAAGACCGGATGGTATTTTGTAGTGAGGTGACCCAACCAAAACAGGAGAGCTGGAGTGTTTACAGCCCTGCGAGGGTGACAGCTTACCTTAGCCCGGCCGGGAGGTGACTTGTGCTGTTTCCTGTCCACGGCACGGCAGCTTTCCAACCGCTTGGTCCACACTCGGATTGCTCCTGACGTGCTGGACCCCTGCACAAGTGAAAAGAGAGACCAGGCCCACCGATTTTTGTTTTTAGTTTTAAGTACACGTATACGGTGCCCCACCTGGTTCCCATAGACCTTAAAAAAAACTGAACTAAACACCACAAGGCATATAATCCTATTTAAAATCTGCTTCTGAAACTGTGTAAACTGTGTTATAAATGTGTGATGTTTTTTTTAAAACTCAAAACAATAGCATTATGCACATTAGGTACCATGTAGATGGTTAGCCTCCATCAAAATTTTAATATAATTTTTTTTTTTAAGTCTACGGGAATGTATGGCAAATTATCCCAAATACCAGTGGACTCAAAGAGGGCAGGACTAAGTCTTTAATTAACGTAAGCGTTCCGAGCTGTTACATATTATCGTATAGCTCAAGCTAACATTAACTTTCATTCATTTTTTGTGTTCAAAAGTTCTGGCTTTTAGAAGTATGGGCCTATATGTGAATGAGCTCCTGCACGTGTCATCATGCTATCCCAGCATGCACCAGCGAACTCCACCCTGGCAGTAAAGCCCTTACATGAAATACGCTACAAATGAATTAATGCATTCATTGAACTTTTTTTTATTGTTAGTAAGTGCACTTCCATGCATATACTGCTTTAAATGTACTGTAAATATATAAATGAAAGTTAAACCAATGATTTGGTGTGTTTATTACACTGACTGAGTTAGCCTGCAGTCTTGTACAAGAGTTTGTACATTAGTTAGTACGGAACATTTTTTCACTATTTTATCAAGATCACATCATTTTTATCGTCAATATGAGTAAACCTGATATAAACAGGGTTTTATAATAAAGTATATTCCTCACAAAAATCTCCAGGGATGTTTTTTGATAATATAAAGGTGGAAAGTGAATCAGATGTCCAGATTTATCTGATTTAGGACACAATCTACACTAAAAGCACACACATGCCAGATGAGGGTTGCTAATGTTTAATCAGTTTAGTTTTTTTAATGTATTGTTATTTGTATCTTAATTCAATGACAGAAATAAACTCCAAAAAGCAAAATTTCAAGCTTGTTGCCTTTCATTACCCCTGTTTCTTCCCTCCAAATGTAATAGCGTTCTCTGCAAATGTTGTCATGTGGGCGCAGGAGCTCTGTAGGTTTATTGTGCAGACGCTAATCTCTGCTTCACAGTAGTAAGAATGCATGATGGTGGTAATGTTATTAAGAACTAGCCCCCGTCATAAAGAAACAGTTTGAAGTTGCAAAGTGTGACATCTGTGAAGCCTCCTGAGCTACGTTATCTTCACATATCGCATCGTTTATATACAAAACTGTGCGTAGCCAACAATTTAGGCTCGTATTTGGGAGAATAAAAGGAAGATTAACCTCAAAGCAGATTTGTTTTTCTTTCGTTAATTTATTGTGTGTATTGCAGTTCCCTATAAACGTTTAAAGAAATGATTTGAAACACCCACCTCTGGATTTGCCGGTACGTTATGTCTGCTTCTCCTGCTCTTCCACTCTGACCACGTGCTTTGTCTCAATTCCCTTTTTCTTTTCACACAGTTAAGAAATTATTTCAAACCTTTCTCAGCTGGATTCTGAAAAAAGAGCTTAAGACTTAATCTCTTAAATAGGCTTCTTTGTGGAAGCCCGTTTTCATTTTCTCTTTCTCCCCTTTTAAACTGCTCCGGGTTTGAAAAAGCTTTGTTGCAGTGATACTGTAACAAGCATTGTAACAACAAAATGAAAAATGTGCGGTGAAGTTTAATTGGAAGTTTATGTATGAATTGTGAAGTCTATAATAGTGCTAATTGGATGAATGTGGTACAATTTGGAGGTCAGATATAAAAAGCCTCAAGCTGTTTAACTTCCACCTCACATACTGTTAACATCCTCTAGCGTGGCCTATAAAACGTGATGGAACTTGGGTAAATTTAGAGGGTTTTTTTTCCCCCTGAAATCCCTTCTTAGTCTCAAGGCACACACAGAGGAGCCAAGTCAGCCAAGAAGGCGCTTGTGCGGCAGGGGACAGTGGCAGATTCAGATGCTCTTTATCTTTGGGCTGCAGAGTATAATGTTGAGGAATGTAAGCTGTGCGTTTACAGAGGCCCAGAGGTAATGCAATACTGTGTATACATTGTGGCTATGCTAACGTATTCATGCAGAGTTCCTGAACCAGCTAAATAAAAGATGACTGTCCAGGTACATATATGCACATTGTTGTCTGCGAGACGCTTTTTCCTGCTGATAATGTTGAGGTTTTTTTACCTGTGCTAACAGGATTGGCAGCTCAGACCAATTCAGCTCAGAGCAGTATACATTCTCAGACAAGCTCTTCCAGATTGAAAATGACTTTTGGATGGAAGTCGAAGCGTAATGATTTTAAAACACTGTCCAAATGACCTTTGAAACATTTTCTACAATAGCTCACTCCAAAAATACCCTGTTAGCTTGATGCATGCATATTGGGACATGGTGAGTCATCCTGACTCCACCTACAGGACGATATCTGTCCTATATTAGACGTGAGACCATCCTATAGTTCAGAGGTCCCCAAATTTTAGGCCAGATGATCATTTCCTCACGTGAACTCTGAGTTCCAGATCAAACTGTCTGAGGGTGCATCGGAGAGGAGGGTGCATTTAAAGAGGTGCAAAGACAATACTCCTCCAATAAGTGCCTTATTTTGTGTCGTGAATGAAGGGGCAAACACTAACCCTGTAGACTCTATTGGCACAACAATACAATACAATACAACGCACGGCTTCAGTGGAACACGGCTTGATCAAACCTCATCCTGCATCATAGACAAAGTTCTACAAAGGGGAAGGCAATTTTGTTTTATTTTGTTTTTTTCCCAAAAGGTGATTCTCATCCATTGCATACCTGTAGTAATCAGTTTTAGAATAACAAACTAAAAGCAATACGGTCTTAAATGTATTGACACATTAAACAGTTTCCAAGGCTCCCCTGCTCTCTAACATAAACATGCACAATGAGCTGAGCCATGCCGTCTCACAGTCTGGAAAGATTCACCTTATATCAAATACATACATTTTTTCTCATGAATGAAAGTGTAAGGTCATAGACTGTGAGCCAATTCACAGCAGACAGACTGTGCTACTCCTGGAAGTGTAGAGACACTGCTAAAAATAAAGGTAAGGCCAGTTGATGCAGATAAATGCATGTCTGGGGACTGTGCGTCTTATAATGTAATGTTATGGAGTAATAAAAGTGAGATTAGGCTCACTAGAGCCCGGTGTTACTGCATTGGGTCCTGTGTACTTATAGGCCGGGAGTAGAAGACAGCGAGAATGAAAGGCAACGTTGATGGCTGAAGTTACTGATTTGGTGAAAAGCGATGCGTTAGGTTAGTTACTGGTCGTTAGTTACTGGTCGTTAGTTACTGGTCTGCATGACATTGTGGATTTTTGTCATTCTCTTCCATTTTTCAAAATGTTTTCTAAAATATTTTTTTCTGCATTTTGGACATTTTCAGCACCACTGCCGCTGAATAAAGGAGCCACTTGGCAACCGTATATCCTCACTTTGACTTATTGCTAGCTTCTATACAAGTCCATTATAGACAGACGGACGGCACGCGCTACATTTAGAAGCGCTGTGATCTGATTTTGAATGCGGGATCTTGTTTGATGTCTTTTTGATGATGGACATGAAATAATGTCCAAATCACCAGAGGCAGGAACATCAAACGGAGCCAAATGAAAACTCTGTAATGTCTTCTCGGGCCGTGCCTTAATGCTCCTGCCTTCATCTGCCACTGCCCCGTGATGCGGTGAATGCTCGTGCTTTTACGGCCGACAGATAAAAGATGAATAACTTAACGAAGCACTTTCATCGATAACAACTTCAACAACTTTTCTTTTGGTTTTAAGTCAATAAACAACACCGCAGCATCAAAAAGAGATTGCAGTCGGTAATGTTGACAAGAGAAAGTCAAAGGGAGTTGTTTGAAAAGAAAATAATAGACTTAGTAGAAGCCATGATGAACTTTTTAAGCTCTTGTCCTTATAGGCACTTCTAATACACTTCGTCTTGGTCATGCAGACAGAATATTAAATTATGCATGGGGCTGAAAATTTGGCCAAATGAAAAATGTCTGCAACTATTTAACTCTTTATATCCCCTTTTCAACACAATTCAACACAATCTGGGCCTAGAATATAATGGTTGGAATTTAGTCACTGTCATTTTCTAAACGGTTTAAACGGACTGTAGTTGATTTTTTTTCATGTAATAAAGTAAAATATTTGTTCCCCAGTACACATAAACTGTAAAAGCATCTCTTAAAGTCAGAGTAAGACTGCTATGTTTAATTATAAAGCGCTTTTAGCAACCAGGAATTAACGCCGTTGTGCTGTTAGCATGCTAGTTGTTGTTAGCATTGGCGTGACCTGCTGTTCAAATCCCTCTCTGGCACATGAAAGTTGTGAAAAGTGCTCGTAAACTCATCACGGTGAGTAATTAGAATACTATGAATGCGTTTTTAAAAGTGAGTAATAAGTTTGGACTGTGGCAAACAATTTAAAGTGAACTGGATCTGTTTTTCACATTTTTAAGACCGTAAAAATCAGATACAGCCTCATATAAACTGAAATGATTTCCGATAAAGCACAGTAATGCTAACTTGACCTTGAAAGAATGGTAAATAATATGGGAACATTTAACTTTGGAAGAGTCGGGGTCTAGTTTTGGTTTTAAAACTTGGAAGGGTTGTGAAAGGTTAATCTGAAGTCCTACATTTGCGGTACTGCATGTAGTACTTTGCATTATTGCTTTGGTTATAGCCACAAGGAAAATGTGACAGGTATTCTAAATCACTCAGCGAACTCTTGGCACACTTTAATCTTGGTTAGTGTGGTGATTGTGGTTTGTGTTAAGTCATGTGTTTCTCCCGAGCTGTACATGATAGAGCCATTTTTAATAGTTAGAATGTACGTGCTAAACCCTAAGGCCACCGAGCTGAGATTTAAGGTCTGGATTACGAAAGGTATAAAAGTTTTCTGCCAGATAAAGGAAACTAAATGAAAATGTTTGATATGTTGCATAAATTCTTTGGCTTGGAAGAAATGAAACAACGCCATTTTTTTTTTTTTAAATCAAGGTTTATAAATCAAACCACTATCATGTGTTTCGGGATTGTCCTGTTGCACAGCACAATTTAACTGAGATCAATAAAGTGCCACAGACTATTTTTGACATCGCCGTCCCAATGGATTTCAGAACGTCGTATTTGGGCCTTAAAACTCCTGCCATGGACACTGCCAGTGGAGCATACTCTTGGCTGCCGGGACAAAGGCCCTCACAAAAATAGATGACACAAAATGTACTGACGATTATGGACTGGACTGAAATTATTGTGGACATTCATTCAAATTACATTTGAATGTACAAATTTGAAATACTTATTTTGGACTAATTGGGACAGATAATGTAGGCCGATCCAAACGCATAGGACCATTTGAATGTTGTGAAAATTGTATGTTCCCTCTCTGTGTCATGTTCTTTGTTTTATTGTATACAAGTTTATTTAAAAAAAAAAAGTTTTTAAAGAATGTATGCGCTAAACAAAATTATATATATATTTTTAAAGCAAATATATATATTTCAGATCATATTACCTAAAGTGCCAACAAGAGGTGCCTCAAGCTTGGCTCAGTCAATGCTCACACGCAGGTTTAATAACTATTCTACTTTCTGCACACCTACAATCAAAGTACATTGGTGTAAGGTAGAGGTTGAGTCCATTGTAATCAATAGGAAAATTGCTTTCCGCATTCAACCTGTATGATTACTGCAGGGGCACTTTGTCTGGACCAGAAGTATACCACAGTGAGACCACTTCACGAGAAGTGTGGTCAGGAGAATCCAGCTGAATAATTAGCCTACTTGATGGAGCAATCTAGGGGGACCCACCCTGACAGTGTTTCCATGCACACAAAACTCTGATTATTATCTGATTTTTGGAGTTGTCAAATGATCAAAATGTCATATTAATCAGTTACATTTGATGAGTAATCTGATTTCTTTCTGATTGTTCTCAACTGTGCAGGTTTTGACAAGAAAGATTATGCAAAAAAGGGCAAACTAAAGTGGCAAAGACAACAATGAAAGAGAAAATGTAAAACATTGAAAGTTATTTTAAAATAAAATGTTCATGTGTCATATAGAAAGCGTGGATGTGTGCAAAAATATTACATTACTTTTTACCTTACATTTGTGAACTATAAAAAGACAACTTTACACAGAAATGTGCATTTCTGTCCTCAAACTCTGAACTTTGAGCATCAAGCGCTTTCAGAGATGTGGAAGAAGGCAATCCGTGCTTAGAGATGAGAAATAAGCAAGTTTGTCCGTACGTATGGCCTAGTTTTAGTAAGAATTCCATGTGAAATTATATAAATGAGACCCCAGGAGCTTTTGATGCTCTCCTGTGCATGTAAACACACACACACACACACACACACACACACACCAATAATTTGATCTAATTATCGGGTTTTCTAATTATTCTAGATTTTGACTGTTTATGTAAATGCCAGTGTAAAATAGTTAATCCCAATAATTCTATTGTGTTCGATACAAACGCCAAGCAAGTGTAGCATTTTACAAAGATATTTGACATAAAAGAAGCTAATCTCTTGCACAGCACAATGACAACACAAGATAGTTGAGGGATTACCCACATCGAGCCCATGCGCACCACCTTTCCTTTATACTGCTGGAAGAGGATCAGCAGACTATATGCTTACCCTGTATCTGAACCTTCTCTCTGCCATGTATGGAGGAGGGAACGCCCGCCTTTATATATTGTTCAATTTCAGATCCCAATGTGTTAAGATAATAGGGTGACAGTGGAGTGGTGACTTGGTGATAATGAACCAATATATATGCATTAGGCAAAAGCGATCCTTATGCTTCACAAAAGGGAAGCTGGCTGTGTTCATTCATCATAACTTCCCCTGTTTTAACACAGTCTATTGTGCCTCTGCCTCGCTCTTAATAAGGAAACTTTCTCAGACGGTGTCGGAGATGCCTGCTCCCGCTGAACTACAAGTGAATTATCAACTTTTAATGTGATTCATAAGTGAGAGCCAAGTTTTGGGTTTTTTTTCGTGAGATTTTTCCACAGCAGTAGGTAAGACGATACAGGTAGGTATTCGGTGTGCTCATGGGATTGTCAGATGGCCCAGGGCAAACCAAAGATCTGGCTTGTTCAAACAACTAGAAAGTGAAGTCGTACACTTCTGGGTGAGTTATGTCCTGGCCTCTGCGCCTTGGATTTGACAGCAAACTGGCATAGGATATGGTTTAATAAAGAGCACCACCCGGTTTGTTCATGTAGTGGTCGTTTGTGCAGGGTGTGTGGTCAGACAAAAAGGGAAAGTCCTAAAAAGTAATTGCACATGGCTGACGTAGTGGAGCATAAATCTGTGGGGAGAGCTAAGCTTATCTCGGGCTCGATGGGTGATTTGCGGCAAACAGCATGTGGGATGAGTCGAACGCCAGGAAATCATTAGCCTTGTTCTCAGGATGATTACTGTCATAATGTGTTAATAATGTGACAGAGTGAAATGCTAATATGTTTGTCGGATGAGCATGTCTGATGACCTGCAAGATTCAAGTAGCTTTTTGTTGTTCAAGTGAGACGTTTTTCATTGTTTGGGGTTGTTCACAGGCTCACCAAAAATCTGATAATCATCTGATTTCTAGAGTTATCCGATTATTAAAATGTCATGTAAAGTTGCAGCTGTTGTGAGTAATCTGATTTCTAAAAACTCAATAGAAAAATATTAAGAAATGTGTGAAAATGTTAACGATTGAAAAGGTTATGTTAAAATTGATTGTACTACTTCTTCCAAATACAACATTTATTCTATCCATTGATTAACTGACACAATGTCTCAAAATTCAGATCTAATTATTGATTTGATTTATACAGGCCATGTAAAGGTTTCCAATTGGATGAACTAAAGTGTTACAACTTCATAAATATGTCTTTTATAATTTTTGACATATTTATGAAGTGAGTCGAGTTTATTCAGTACATTCATAGATCTAACAATGGGACAGGCGACTGGTATTGTAAAGTCCATTTTCATTTAAATTAATCCTACCTGGTCACCCGTAACCATTTATTATATAAAAGGAGAATTAAGCTGAGGTTAATTTGTCTGATTGCTTGTGTGTGTATTTCTTAATTGCACTGGGTGAGAAGCAAAGTATGAATCCAGTCTCAGTCCTTTTGGTACAATTGCATTTAAAGTTATACATTTGTATTGATAACCAGTAAAACAGAACAGACAGTTATTAACCAAATGTTAATAAACAACAACATTGTTGTATCACATTGCACTGTGCATAAATTGTAGATACTTTTTTTTTTAAATACATCTGATTGAATTCTTCTCATTTCATGTTTTGTGACCACCTTTCTGTAAAAAGCATCAAAATCTATTTAGAATGAGATGCACCGGATGTAACAAAACAAAAACAGAAGTATCAAAGAAGAAAAAAATTCACATTTATTTGATATCAAACAGGAGTTGAATTAAATATCAGCTGATGATGGGCTCTTACAAAAGAATGAAAATGAATGCAATCAGTGCTGCAACAATTCACACGTCTTACCATGATCTTTTTTTTTTTTCAATTTTTTTCTCTCAATACTTCAGTTAATAAATTAATGAGTGTCAAAGGATGAAAACATGTCCGTAAAAAATGCAATATTGCATTGACACAAATAAAAAGTCTTTAAAAAAACTGACAATTTCTTTCAAGTAAAATAAATTACATCCAATTCACTCAAATGTGTGTATGGCCCGGTGGTAACAAATATACTACACTCAAAACTCATTCATGAAAGCAAAAAGCACTTCACAAGCAGAGACGTGAGCATGAATTCATATGGTCTAGTATTTCTTGAAACTTTTCTTTTCATATTCAAACATACTACAAGTCAAGTGTGAGAGGAAAAGCACATTTCCACCATTTTGTAATCCTTATTACTTTGAAAGGGCATTACTACGGAATTGATGCCATTTCATGGTTGTTTTTTCATTCTTTGACTTTATACACTAGTGGTACAGCAAAATATATTTTCTTTAGCTGTTACTTTGACAACAGTTAAATGTGCAATAGAGAAAAATATAAGGCCTGAGTCTGAATTAGTGGTTTCTTTACAATCCCGACTGTGGAACTAGTTCTTTGACTAAAAAGAGCCGGGTTGACAAAGTTCCCGGAGAGAGTCAGGAGTCACTCAGTTCACTTTGATCCATTCTTCTTTGAGCAGGCTTCTGGAGGAAAGTGTGGCGTCTGCACCTCGTCAGTCCAACAGTGCAATCCTCACAGTCCGCACTGCTCTGGCCTCACTTCTATGTGTTTGTGTTAATGAGTTCTGTGTGCAAAAGTCTTTTATTCATTCTTTTACCACCCAACAACATTTCACTTCCTGTTCTAACAGGAGGAGCTGTCGAGTGCAGCGCCAGGCTCGAAGCGAGAAGCACCCATGGGTGAGCTGTGTGCAAAGGGAGAGGGCTGCTCAGAGGCTGGTGATGAGTTGCATTTGTCCATCAGCGGCCGCCTGTCCGTCCTGAGGGCAGTCTTGAGGACAGTCCTGAGGGCAGTCCTGAGGACTGTCCTGGCTGCCCTCGGGGGGCAGGATGCAGCCGTCGCTGGGGGCGCGGTGTATGTGGTAATAGGACAGGGGTGGAGGCCCATCACCCAGTTCAGGCATGCTCTTCCTGTAGGCGTCCTCAGTGTCACTGTGGGGGGAGCGGGACAGCTCCTCATCCTCAGGGGGGTAGGGGGAAGCAGGAGGGCGAGTCCTTCAGGTTGGGCATGCTGGTGTAAAGAGAGTCTCTGTTGTTGGGCGACTGCGAGTCCGTGTCCTCCACAGAATCAGTCTCGGGGCCCGGGCCCTCTAGGCGGCGTGGGGCCTTGTGAGCACTGTACAGGAGAGAGTGAGTCCTCTGGGGAAGCAGGGGGGCCTCCAGCACCTCCTTATGATGGGTGTGCAGCAGCAGCTCCAGAGGGGCAGGCCCCCCTCGAGCGGGGCCCCTCTGAGGGGACGAGGCCTCAGTGTGGTCTGCCACAATGGCGTCGTCCTCGCTGCCGCTGCCCTGGTCCAGAGTGGCCCGGGTCTGGGAGCCCACGGGCCGGTCTCGCTCCCTGGGCACGTGGCGACCCTTGGGGGCCCCACGGGGCCGCAGGTTGTTGTGGACAATTTCAGAGATGATCATCTTCTCAAAGGCGGCGTCGTCCAGGTTGAGGCCCCCCAGGTCTGCCGGGGCCCGCACAGTCTCGTAGTCATCGTCGCGCAGAGAGTAGCTGTTGTTGAAGTTGCCGTTGAGGGGCAGCGTGTCCATGGCGCTGATGTCTCGGCTGTGGCTCAGAGAGTGCTGTCCTACAACAGACAGAGAGAGACAGGTGAGGAGGGGCCCCGGACCTCAGCACACACCAGCTGCACACACACACAACACATACTGCTCAGGACACTTTGATCTCTGCTCATTTACATTTAACACTAAAGTTTCAAATTCAAATGATGCCAATTATCTCCCCACCTTGTCTGGGCTTATTAAATCTGAATATGATTATGGCCAATCTAAGACTTGATCCTGAACAATATTGCACAAATGAGATGAAAAAATAGATACAATATTCAACAGCCAAACATACTACAACAACTCGAGCAGCATCCAAATAGCAACAGACAGTTCACGGGCCGCAGAGAAAGAAAGAAATCCATACTTAAAAAGCTGATGGGAAATGTAGTGACATTAACAATGAATAAAACATTCCACCTTTGAAAAGAAGGCAAGACAAGAGTAATGTTGAACACAGATGGCCATCCGGCTCTGCACAGAACAGCACAAGCCTCACACCAACACACACGGCACGGTGCAATGACTCACTTTGCCACCACTCACATCAAGTGTGTCTGCTCAGGCTATCTGGCCTAAGAACAGCTGATGTGCAAAAAAGTAAAAAAAAATAATAATAAGATGCCTTTTTCAATTGCAGCAAGAGAAAAAACAACTAAATCACTGAGAGGAGACAAAAGTGGAAGCTCGTCACATGGAGCCAGGATTCAGTCTGTCCAACGACAATTGTGTCCTTGCAATTAACTGTAATTTAGCACGTGTTATGCCTCGGTCCAAATTGTCCAGAGGTGGACGTAGAGTGACAGCGAAATTGTGGGTTTTAGAGCCAGAGGACAAATCAAGGACAACTGAATCCTGGACACAGCAGGTGAAAGGGTTCAGCGGCAAGCACATTTTAACTCTACAATCAAAAAACAGCATGTTTCTCGGCACCCTACCACTATGTATAATGACACGTTCATCGGAGAGTACTTGTAGCATACAGCGCAGTGCTAATTTTACATCCAGAGCTCAAGTAGCGGCATGGAAATGAAGGGGGCTAGCCTGATTTGATGTAAGGGCTTTATTGGCGGGCTGAGCTGACATTTTGTTGAGCGAGGGCCGACGTCGAAGGTGACAGGCTTTACACAGAATAACTCCAGTCATAGGTTTCAAATGGATGTGTCTGAAAATGGATGATAGCAACCGGGAGAAAAAGTGCTTCTAAAAACAACATCAAAGGCCGTTCTAAAAAAGAAGAGTTCACCGAGCGAAAGGGCAAAAAGGAGGAGCGGGGGGATTATTAGAGGCTTCTGTGAATAGGCCCTGGCCGGAATTTGCATTTGTTTGTACGGAGCCAGCGAGTTTATTGCGGGCAGGTATTGTCTACAGGGAGGGGAAACCAAGTGAACAGAATCCAACTGGACACGGCCACAGCTGCACTCTGGGAACGTTTC
Organism: Chaenogobius annularis; assembly: GCA_015082035.1. NCBI lineage: Eukaryota > Metazoa > Chordata > Actinopteri > Gobiiformes > Gobiidae > Chaenogobius > Chaenogobius annularis. Next base: position 1,708,796 of record BJKM01000014.1, read on the forward strand.
CAGCCGAGATCCAGCCAAGATGTTCCCCTTACTGATTTTACTGCAACGCACCCACATCTGCAGCGCATTACTCAGTATTAATACACTTCTAATGGAGGACGCGCTCATCCCCGTCCGTCCAGGAGCCAGATATAATGACAAAAGCAGGTTGAAAATCTGGAAAACGGCCCCTATGTTGATTTTGACATCCCCTCTGCGGTTTGTAGTGCTGCGCGGAGATCTTCACGCTGCTCGTTTTTTCTTTTTCTTTTCTTTTTTTTTTTACCTGCGTTTAATCGACTCCCCACATTCTGTCTGAGCTCGATTGATAAAGTCATTTTTGGTGTAGGTTCAAGTTAGGTTGTTTGAGGTTCGTGTAGGATATCATATTACGGCTAATAACTTGGCTGCCGTTTGTACATCCAAAGGGGAAGCCCCAGCAGAAGCCAAGTCATATTTAAACAACATGGAGCATATTTACTTGACATTTTCTCACATAAAACATCTACTTCAACACTGCCCAAAGAACTTAATATAAATTCAACTGATCCTTTTGTGGTCTGAACAAGCAAAATAACCTTCCCAACGCACTGCACACTTCTCTGCACTACAAAGCATTCAAATTGTCCCTCTTACTTTGAGTTTGGCTCTTAGGGACACACAAAAAAACAAAAAAACACGTAACAATTCAACTCTAAATGCATGAGAGCTGAAAAGTGCACCTGACATATTTGTTCTCCTGGAATGTTGCATGGCACGTCATTATTGCATCGATTAAACAGACATTTTTATCGCTCACAAATACCTCGAGACAAATGCATTCTTACTGCGAGCAGTTTATTTGATCTATTTCGAATTTTTTGGGGGAGATCTCTAGTTTAAGTAATATACAACATAAACCGCAAATTCAAAAATACCACGGCCCGTCTGTATATTAAAAAAATCTGGTCACTATAAACTCACAATAACAACATAAAAACTGGTTCTCTATTGCTTTTCGTTTGCTGATTGTAGTAATTCTGGACCATGAAACGAGCACATCTCGTTGTTTGGACTGGATTATCCTCTTTAAAACGTGCTCGACTCTCTTGTGGGGATTGCTTGGCTACACAAACAACATCTGCCCTGATTGCCTTTAAATAAAACCTAAACAGAGTTCCCTAAACCAGCCCACTTCAAATCAACATGACTTCATTACAGCTTCACCTGGTTATACGGGCGGTTTGAAAATCACCGCCGTCTTCCCTATGGAGCCGACATTTAGCGCGACATTCGAAATCTACCTGCTCTGCAAACATTGCCACTTTTTATTTATCTGCGTCCGCTCCCATGTTAACGCGCAATTATCCTCCAATGATTAAGCGGCATTTCTCGGGGCAGTAAACTCCGAGCTGTCTGCGGCTGGATGCGACGCTGGATTGGAGCTGCTCGGGCTTCTTTTGCTCCTGCTGCTGCTGAGGTTACAAAAAAAAGGGGGGGGGGAATGATGTAGGTTGGAGGGGGGGGGGGGGGGGGGGGGGGTACGGCGGGTCTTTGATATTTCTGTGTGCACATTGTTTTGGTCGCCAACCCTTGCTTCATTATCACTGGGTGTGAAGTGCTCTCATTGTTTCAGTCAGCCGGCTCACGGCGCGTAGAACAATATTGCGATTTCATGTTGCAGCTATACGTTTATGCATATTATATCTTGTTTTTTTTCTTTTTTTTCTTTTTCACACACGCTCTCGCTATAGCCGTTTTTGTATATTCTCTTTTATCATCAAATGCCTGCAAGTATCTGAAGGCTATACCCGCATTGCGTCATGGGCTTCTATTTTTTTTCCTTTTTTTCTTCCTTTGATTGAGTTTTCCCCCCCCCTCGCTCCACCAGAGAAGAACTAGGTCACCATAAACATTGACATGACTTAAATCAAAGTCATCCCCCCGTTTCGTGTAAACAAAATGCATTGGCCTCTATAGCGTAATAGGATAACTGATAAGTGAGTCAACACAGAGGAATTCCCATCTGGCTGCGCCTTTGACTGCGTTAGATAACACAGGTTTGATGAGACTTTATTCGACAAAGTTTGACACGGGGAGAATGAAGAGCAAATCTGGCCTAATTATTTTCAGCGTATTATTTTCATGCTGCGCTGAAGTCATAACCCTAAGTCGGCGAGTTCAGAAGAGGAACAATAGATATGGACGTACACATGCTGTGCACTGGAAAAAGTCCTCTTACATGACCAGTTCTAATTAAGCTGCAAGTACTAACAAATCTTATTTAGTATTACTCCCGCAATATCATTAAGTTGCCAGCATTGGTTTGTTTTGTAATACATTTTCGTTCAAGAAATTAAAGCCTCAGTGCGTAACTTTTTATCAGAAATATACACTCAAATTAAAAGGATGTTTTTTCTGTACTGAAACACATATGTCCTTACAGTGAGCTTGCATTTCCACAAACCTGACACTTGTTTGGCCTGGAGGAGCCTAAACCTGCTTGTTTCCATAGAAACGTTCCTTTCGCTATAATATTCCACAGTATGGTATGAAACTTATCCATCTCCATGAAGAATGTTTGGATTTCCATGGAATTATGCACGTGCCGCCTCCAAAATGTTACATAGTGTGAAAAAGCATTTTGGAACCTTTGGATCCGTCTGAATCACTTTGTAATAACTACACCTTAATTAGCTTTAATAAAGCCAGAACAAAAGCTTCATTAATAATGAACAAATAGCTCCAACTTGTCGTCCCAAAAATGAGACTCAAAAGTCTCGTTTAAAAACGCACTTTTATTCACTAGCATTTAAGCCGGCATGAGAATTGTGTGGTCCTCTGACCCCATTTTATTATTTTGTATATTTCAAAATGTTTTTAATTTGTTTTTATTTGGTTTGTACGCATTTATGTTTTTATTTTCTTCTTCTACTTTTTTGTTTTTTTAAATTGTAAAATAATTTTTGAAACATTTTCCATCCATCCATCCATCTTCTTCCGCTTTATCCGGGGCCGGGTCGCGGGGGCAGCAGTCTAAGCAGGGACTCCCAGACTTCCTTTTCCCCAGACACTTCCTCCAACTCCTCCGGGGGATCCCGAGGCGTTCCCAGGCCAGCCGAGAGACATAGTCCCTCCAGCGTGTCCTGGGTCTTCCCCGGGGCCTCCTCCCGGTGGGACATGCCCGAAACACCTCCCTAGGGAGGCGTCCAGGAGGCATCCGGAACAGATGCCCGAGCCCGAGCCACCTCAGCTGGCTCCTCTCAACGTGGAGGAGCAGCGGCTCTACTCCGAGCTCCTCCCGTGTGACTGAGCTCCTCACCCTATCTCTAAGGGAGCGCCCAGCCACACTGCGGAGGAAACTCATTTCGACCGCTTGTATCCGCGATCTTGTCCTTTCGGTCACTACCCAAAGCTCATGACCATAGGGGAGGGTAGGAACGTAGATTGACCGGTAAATCGAGACATTTTACCTGTGCTTTTTTGTACTCTGTGCAGCACTTTGAAGACTTTTGTGTTTGTAAAATGTGCTATACAAATAAAGTTGAATTGGAAATAGTGTATTAAGAATGTTTCAGGCTTAGTAACTACTTAATTAAAAAGATAAGGAAATATAAAATCAGTTACACACCCTGAATCATTCTTAAAAAACTATTTCTACATTTTTGTGTTTGTTAACCTTTAGGAATAAAATGTTAAATGAAAAAACCTTTAGCCCTGAACTAGAAAAAAAAGTTAGCATAGATCAAGCCTTTGCAGTATTGTAGTTTAACAGCACAAGTAAATGCTATACCAATTATACTTCATATCTTCCACTTCTTCTTTTGAACGCACCGCCTTTAAAACCTACAGTACATAGTATAGTAATAAGATAAGTCAACATTCAGGAATTCCCCTCTGACCACATTAGATTACACTATTCACTTTGACAAGACTTTGTTCGGCAAAGTTTGACATATCCAAAATGAAGAGCAAATCTCTTCTAATTACTTTCCACACATCCTATTCATGCTGTGCCAAAGTCGTGACCTCGGGAGTGGCAGAGTTCACGGTAAAACGTTTCAGGTTCAACAGAAAACAAACATGGAGCTGACGGAGAGGTTGAGAGAAGGACGTGCACCTGGGGAGTGGAAAGCCGGCGGGGAGGGAGTGTTGCACACCACCGTCTCTGCCAGCAGGTTGTTATAAGGGTTAGTGTCGTGGGTTCGGAGCAAAGGGTTAGTTAGAAGGTAGTTCCCAGTCATCCCTGTAATGAGCAAGACAAGGAAGAAACAAACATTAGGAAAAGGGGGGAAAGTTTGAAGGTCATACAATCAACAGCCAGGGCCATTTCTAGCACAATGTGAACAGTGCACATACTCAGGGGCCCCAAAAGTAATGTTTGCTGTACTACTTTCAAGATTTAAGGTCACTTTAATTGTACCAACAGCTTCATTTGGTAAATAATGTGATTGTTCCAAGTTGTCAAGTTGTTGAAACAATATTTGCAATTTAAAAAGGGGCTTTTCTTGATTTTTGTTTTCTTGTAATTAAGTAAAAAGATTGTAGTAATGTAAGCTAGGAATCGTAAAAGTAGATATTCAGATGAAAATGAGACTGATGTGCACACTCTGCATTTAATTACAAAGCGTTTTATTTTCCCCAAAGCAGGAATTAATCATTAGGATGCAAGGAAAGGTAAGTGAGAATACATACGGGCAGTTTAAAATGAACTGGCTCTATTTTTCATGTTTTTAAACAGTAATAATTAGGTACAGCAATTTGTTTTTACTATTGTGTCAGTGGAATATTGTACGTGTACTTTAATATATAGATCATTTTATAACTTGCCTGTTTGCCCTCCACTGTAGTGCCCCATTAGAGCCCCCTAAAAAGTATTTCTCATCGGACTTTCCAAAATCTAGAAATGACCCAGTCTGAAAGAGTAAACACTGAAACTGTGTAACAATAACAGAAGGAAGAAGGTCGTAAATCTATAATCAGAATTTGCAAAAAGGAAGCCGCGTTGGTTTCATGGCTAGACAGTGTTATCCAAACAGACGGACAGCGCTGAGAGAGACAAAAAACGTGTTTAAAATAAAAGCAGTTAACCAGTCGAGATGTTAGACAAAGCATAAGTAGCCTGCAGAGAAAAATACAGACTCATCCTCAGCGGGGCTATAGAAATCCAGTGTGTTGTAATAACTACTCAGAAGTCATTGGGATGAATACCAGAGAATAAGCGCAGCCGTTTTTTAGGTCTAGGCGGTGTTGAGAGTGGTTCACAGATTTTTCTAAAAGGTTTGAGAACCCAACAAGAAGGTAAAACGCACAGGAAAAAGCTCATGTAAGCATTGCAGTTTTTTAATCAAATGCTTAATGTTAAATTCTATCGCTTTTAACAGAATATACCTATGAATGAAAGTGTGTCAGTTCGAATGAATCTGTTACAGTAAGACAATTATTACGAATGAGTGAACATGCAACAGTGTAACTTCAACCTGTAGTGTAGCAAAGGAGGACTTTGATGAAACCAAAATACAGTAATTTGCATTTCCTTTTTCAAGAATTAAAAGTTTGAATCTTTTAAACCGACTGAAGCGGTTTCTTTCGTTTTTGCCGTGAGCATTTCCTGATTCAAAGAGCACTCGAATAGTTTCAACACTCATCAAACCTGCATTATACCAGACTAAACATCACTCTCCATTCTCACCACTCCTGCTGCAGACACTTTAGAAAAAACGCTGCAAACTTTGATCGGCAGCCAGGTTTTAATGCTATTTTTGCCTGCTAGGAGCAACGCATCCTTCATCTCTTGCTCTTTTCTCTCCCCCCCCCCCGATCGATTGAAGCGTTCACTGTAGCCCGCGAACTCTATTCTGACAAAGGGGAGAGAATATAGGCGGCTGCGTGCGTGCGTGCGTGCGTGTCTGCTCGGTCGGGTTAGCCTGGCTGCTTTGCGTACCCTGGTTGAGAGTGGATGTGCTGTTGATGTCTCCGGAGATGAAGGAGGATTCCGACTGCTTCCTCACCGTGTCGTTCCACATTCTCCTGATGCGGCTCTGGAGGGAAGGAGAGACGAGGGGGGGGGGGGGGCAGATGGGGGGGGACAAACAAGGAGCATTGATCAGAAAAAAAATTGTCTGGTGTCTGTTGCGAGTCAGTGTGAATCTGATGATTGAGCAGTACAAGCTTGTGGTGTGTTTGGAACGTTGGTGGTAACAAAGGCTGGAGAAATGATGGATAGTTTAGAGCACGATCAACATGTGAAATGGCGTTGTGATTAGGTTTCTAAACTGGTATACATTCCGTTGCTTCTAGTCAAATATAATAAAGAGTCAAATGTGGAAAAATTAAACAAAACTACCAATACGTCAACTTTATTCATTTCATATTTGATGAGCATGATATTGTTATATATTACAGGTCAAATTCTCTCATTAATTCATTTAATGTAATAAAGTCAAATGAGTTTTTCCCCAGTGCAGATATATTGTTAAAGCAGCTCTTCAGGTCAAAACGAGACCGCTTTGTGCTGTCTGCATCTAATTATAGAGCGTTTTATTCTCCACAAAGCAGGAATTAATTTTTGCCAGCTTTATCGTGACGGTAAACTATGCTCTGGCCTCTGAAAGTTGTGAAAAGCACTTATAAACTCATCATTGTGAATAATTAGGATGATAAGAATGCATTAGGAACGTCAGGAATGACTCTGGACTGCTGAAAACCGTTTAAAATTAACTAGTTCTGTTTTTTCACATTTTAAGACTGTAAAAATCAGGTGCACTACGTAACTTGTCCCAACTGAGATATTACGGCTTTGTCTGGAGTGTTCAGTACGGAATTCAACTTATGTATCTTGCATTGATTAAATTACAGGTATCGTCCTTGGCATTCATTCTTACTGTGAGCGGGGGCACCTCTCGACAGATCTGACCTGTAACTTGGCCTGGCTGCGTCACCTACTTGCCTCCGTTGAGACATATATATTTAATGCTATGGAGAAAATCGGGTGACAGAGGCTCCGCTAGAGAAGATACGGAGTGCACTTTTGTTTGGCCTCACTCTCTTTTCAGGGTCACAGCAGTAAATCAGTCGCACGGTGATTTGCAGGGCTTTACACTGGACTGACATCCTTCCTGCTTCAATCAGCCAAATATGCGTGACTGACTGTGACTGGAGTTTCCAATGTGAATGGAGTGTCTTGCACAGTGACACAACAACATGTGCTCAATCTATTTTGAATCTAAGCTAAATGGATTTTTAGTTTGCTTTTTTTCCCCTATTTGCAAAGCAGATACACAGATGGCCATCCACTTACATTGCACTATTTACAGCAGGTTTAAGCAAATAGTAACATATTGCAAGCAAAAGTTTAGATGCCTTTTGGTCTGAAATCTAAATTTGAATCACCTTCGTTTAACTCCTGCTCTGTCCACCTCTGCCCCTCTTTCAATGCCATTTCTAATAATAGCCTCCACTTAGTCCTTGTAATTCTGTTCAATTCCAAACAAATGGAAAAAATGCAGGTGCCTGGTCGCCTCTAAATTCTCCAAAGTGCTCTTGAGAAGTGACAGTCCCAGCAGCAGCGGAGATTAGGAGTGGTCTACGTGTCATCCATGTTCTTATCAGTTTAAGCCCTGTCTATCACACACCATTACAGGCAATAGAGGGCACAAATGTATTTTCATTCAGTTAAAAAAGAGTGTCTGATTACGTTAATGCCTTCTGCCTGCAGTGCCGCAATACAGCTGTAATATTTCCTGATTGTATAAAATTCAATCCCATCTTTGATACATAACCTTGGGAGCCTGATAACGCGGCTTAGCGGTGCAATAGAGGCCACAAAATGATGCAAAGAGCAACAAGGATATGCTTTATTGCGGGCACATCATCTAAAAGGATAAATACTCATAATAAGCTTTGATGTTTGATTAAATTCTCACTTTGTTGGTTCCTTGCTGTACATAAATGGTTTAAGGTCGGCGCAGAATGTTTCAATTACCAAATATGTCCAACAGGTCATAATGGCTTGGATTAAAAAGGTGTTACTTGGGTTGTATTTTTATTTATATACAAAATTAAAAAAAAGTAAAATGAGTGGTAAAAAGGTAAATGAACAGAAACAGCATTCATGGTCAGAATTCAAAAGAGAAATCGGCAACCGGAGAAAAAAACAAAACAAAAAAAAGAGTCTGCAATCTATGGAGGTAGACATTTAAAGCCACACTTCGGAACATTCTCTGCGGAGCTATCTCATGCTGTAGAATATTCCAGGCAAAGCAATGGGATTTTAAGTTCAATAAAAACACCCATAATAAATTAAATGCTTTGTCGTCTGAAATGTTACATGGAGCGGCTTTACAGGACACACTTTGGGCATTATCTGCAGAGTTATTGGTCTTTAAACGTGCTCTTCAGTACCTCGTCTTCTAAGGCAAGACAACTTTGTGAACAGGATTAATAAAACAAGCGTTAATTAAGCTAAATACAACTCTGGGAACAATATTATAAAGTCAAAAAAGACACTGTTGTTGTGCTGCTGTGCACTGTAGTTGGCATTGTAGTCAGCACATAAATCCTATAACTGATCCTGGCTTTACACACTTTGGCAGATGATGCGCTTTGGCAGTTCATATGAAATTACATCATGGATTTATTTCCATCAAACCTATAAAAAACAAATCTAAGAATAAACGCATATTGGCATCTGCTATTGCACTACATGGTCATATCTCCAGCGTGCACCTGTTCAACCTACTTTATTATACATCAAGGGCTCCAAAAGCTTCCTCAAATACCATTTTAGCACATCATTTGTTGCACTTGAATGACGCGGGTTTTACCTTTACAAACCTTTCAATAAATCACTTTAATATTGGATGACACTGCTTCACCCGCTACGCCCATGCTAGTCCCCCTACTAGCCACTAAAAATTCAACTAATTCCCGTAAAAGGCTGACTCTAACATTTCTAAACTCAATTACTTGTGTAGAAATGCCCCGCAGGCTAACCCCGAGCAGTTGTACAAGCGCATGCCTGCTTACTCTGTAGTACCTGTGTGGCAGATGAGTAACGCGCAGTGGATCTTGACGTGGAGGTCTTGGCTGAGCTATGAGAGCCCTCGGATGGCAGCGCGCCGCAGCACTGGGACTGGCGGAAACATTTGCTGTACTCTTTGCGGACCTACAACAAGAAGAAAAAAAGATCAAGATCAAGAATGCGTGCAATTCCCCCTCAGCGAGGCAAAACAAGCGAGACAAAATGGAAATCCCAAATCTGTATCAAAATGTCATCCAGCCGACAACAGAGTAAATGCCAGATTTGTAAAAGGACAGTGGCGACAAACATAAGGGAGAAAAGCGTCTTTGATACTGATGCTTTCCTTTCAGATTGTTTTGGGGGGAAAAGCAATATGGTTACAGTTTTTCAAACACTGGTAAGAAAAATGCTGACAGTTTATGTATAGCTTTTGTATTATTGCGGTTCTCAAACTTTTCAAACCAAGTACCAGGTCATGAATTATTTGGGTTTCCCAGTTGCACCAAGACTGGATCGAACCAGAGATATGCCTGAAGCTGGTCTAAATCAGGACTAAAACTGGTCTAAACTATAAACTAGGACAAACTCGAACTCCAATTCAGGACTCAGCATATATAAATAAATACTAAATACTTATGTCGGTGTAATCCCTCATTCGTCCAGGAGTGTTCCATTGTAGAAAAAGATTCAGTTGTAGTCATCTGGACTCTGTTTTAGAAAAAACAAAACGTTTCAACTCTCATCCAAGAGTCATTCTCAATCGATTGAGAATGACTCTTGGATGAGAGTTGAAACGTTTTGTTTTTTTCTAAAACAGAGTCCAGATGACTACAACTGAATCTTTTTCTACACTAAATACTTATGGAAGAATAATATCTAAAATATAAACATCTTAGAGACTTATGACCACTTAATAATATCTTAAAGGTGCACTGTGAGGGTTCTCTACATTCTTGTCTCCATGAAGATGCCATTGCTTTGCCAAATTTTTAGATTCCCATTGAAATATTCAGTATACTAATCGTGACTATGACCATTAACCATCAATTCATTGCAAACAATTTGTCATTTTTACACGTGACAATTTACCTTTTTCTGTAGGAGGCAGTGGAAGATGAAGATGAACATTCCTTGCAGAGTGTTGAAGATGGTGAAGAGGTAAGCCATCACTATGGACGACTCGTTCAGGAAGAACAACCCGAACGACCAGGTTAAGCCCAGCAGGCAAAGTAGTGCGAACGCTCCCAGCACCCACGACCTGCAAAACATGACGACATGTTTAAGGCCTGCCCACGGGTTCAGAGGGGTGCCATGGCAATTAACAATACAAAAGCTAAATTCATTCAGTCATTTTAATGGGCAAAATTCTCAAAATGGCGTCGATTTTTTTTTTGCCGTGCATTAACATGTAAATGTGTGTTATGTAAAGTAACGACTCAAATGAAATGAGAAAAAACAGGAAAGTGCTCAAATCAACACAAAATGTGGATCCAATTAAGTTAATGTATTAACCCGGACAGTATTATTTACATTTGTAAATTCTAAATCAATGTTGAGAATGAGATTTTATGAGCTCTGTGCAGACGTTAACAACATTAACATAACTGCGCATTTATAACTGCAACAGCTCAGCGGCTGCGCAGGAGCAGGTTCACAGACGGAGGGAAAAAAGGGGAAAATAACAACAAGAACTATCAATATTTTAACTGTCTGAGATGCTGGACTGTCTAACTCTCAGGGATCAGAGATGCTGACTGATTTTTCAAGCAGGAACTCTGAAAAGACAACCCAAGACAACGACCGGAACGCAGCACTAAACCAATGTTTCAAACCCAAATATCCAGGTTCTTTTAACGCATCACGGTGTATGAATGCAGACTTTCATCTTCATGGGAACTGGCTAAAGAAAGAATGTATACACAGCAGTTTTTTTGTTGGTTTTTTTCACCTAGGCAGCTTCCGGGAAAGCCTAGGAAGAAATAAGATAACTTAACAGTCAGTTTCAATGACGGTGCCTGGCGGTTTACTGAAACACAAGAGTGGAGTGAGCTGCCCCAAGAGATATAGAGCCAGCCTGGAGAGCAGAACAGCAGCAGCATGTCAGAGGGACGAGAGACGAGAGACGAGAGACGAGAGCGAGGCGGGGGGGGAGGAGGAGGGCGAGTTCAAGGCGGCACGAGGCCGTCCTCTCTAGAGTCTCGCGTCGCCTTTTTTGTTAACCCACGCCGCCGGGTACGCGTCTCGTTAGCCCACTATTTGCGCTTTCGTGGACTTTCTCGCACATATTGCAACCGATTTCGCTTGTGCACGTTTGACATTGAGCTGGGCGGCAGGCGGATTTCAAGCAAGACCCTAATTAATGACAGTTAATGAGTTTTGAATGCCTGGGATAACGTGTGAAATCCAATCTGATAGTGAGATTTTGTACGGCAATAAAAAGATTATAAAAAAAAAACAAAAAACAGAAAACAGTTTAATTGTGTCTTTTGGTTGAAATTGGATTGGCTGCTGTAAAGACAACGCGCCCACCTAACATATGTCATTGTGCCCTCAGATTTATTGATGAACAAGGAATTTGGCATAACATTCTTTCCCTCACGACTTGAGCAATGCAGCAGAAGGAGTATTTTTCATATTTTTTGAACAGGCTTTTAAAAGGTCCATCATCTAAGCATAACCGCAATGGAGCAGGGGATAGCAAGGGTCATATGAGCAGTTGTGAAAAAATAAAGAACAGCAATATAATTCGTGGTGGAATCGTAAATGATCCAAAGAAGCAAGCAGCAGGGCAAGACGGAGAACGCCAAAATGAAAAAATATATTGGGAGAATGGAATCAACGCTAAGGTCAGACTCAAAAGGCAGAGGCAGAAAGTAATGGCGGATGTTATTTTTCGCTTCACACATGATTGAGCGCGGAGGAGACTGACAGGCCCAAAGTAACTGCTCCGGCACGGTCACATAATCTCCCCAAGTGGACCCCATCTACCCCGTCCGTACACTCACCTGATACCCCCCAGCCGGGACGAGTCGGGTTTCATGGACGTGGAGTGCTTTCACCATCTTGTACATGGTCACCACCAGCAAGAGGACATTGGCCTGTCAGAAGAGAAAGAAAAGAAAAAAGGTGGGAGGGTTAACGCGGCGCACTTAGAACCGCCATCGATCGATATCCTGTCAAAAAAAAAAAAAAAAAAAAGAAGCACCGCGGCTTACCAGAAGTGCACCTCGGAATACGAACTAAATCTATACGAGGTGATATAGGATTGTCTTGAGTGGCGTTATTTCAAAGTACCAAGAAGACGTAAGCTATCATCTAATTCACCCACAGCTATTTCATATATTTTAGGTAAGATCAATTAAAATGCTTCTGTTTTTCAGATCAATATTAAAACTAAAACTATCTCCAAGCAGTCACTCAAGAATGAGACTTTTATTAATAGGATGTCGGTGTGATACGTCATTTGTCCAGGAGTGAACATGGACGAAAAAGTCATCTGAACTTTGGTTTTGAAATGTCAAAAACTCTGTCCAGATTACTACCATTTAAAGTTTTTCTTCTTTTAAAAATACTCAATTCTTAAAAATTAATTTGCATAACAGTTTTTTGTTGTTGACATATTCGTCATAGATGTCACAGTTTCAAATTTTAGTGTTACGATTATAGTGAGAAGAATGATCATGGGTTTACGATCGTTCACAATTACTGACACTATAAGCCAACAGTAAAATCTTTCATTTTCTTTGTTGTCTAATAAATAACCATTATTTTGCTTTGTGACTAGTTTTATGAAATCAAACTTTCTGTGCAATAAAACAATAAAGCACAATAAAAACAAGTTTACTTTTAGATTGTATTGAAATGACTTTTGCTTCTAAAACTGTCAAATTATTATTTATTCTTTAGTTCTTACCACTAAGAGTATTTTGATAACAATATTCAGACGATATATTCACAATGCTGCAGGAATATGCAAAATGTGTTTGTGAATGTTTTGATTTAGGTTCAAGTCAGCACAAAATGCAGATGGATCATTAAATTCGCCATACAAATGCTGGAAGATAAAGTTTTTGTCTCTTTTTAGGTTTATTTGAATAGTTTTAATAATAGACAATACAAATCTGGAAGAATGAGGGAGTCTCAGACCAGATGTTCAGATTTAAAATGACATTCAACTGGCAGTAGAAACTTTTAAAAAACATTGTCCAGATGACTAACTTTGAAACTTTTTCTAATACAGACAATTTCGTCGATATTCTAATTTTGCCAATTCCAAAACAAATACATTTTTCGATACTTATGTTCCCCCTCTAATTGTGACTTGAATGACCACGATTAAGGATTAACCAAATCATCTTGAGATCCCCATTTTGACCATAGTAAAAGTAAAATGCTAATTGACCCACATCTGACACAAAAGTAGGCTCGAACATATATCCGTTCGATGAATTAAATGTCATGGTAAAGAAAAGCGAAACATTTAGCGATGGAGGTGAATGTTTTGCTCTCGTTTACGCCACATTTATAACTGCCTTTTCCTACCCTGTTTGGTGGACTGTAAATGCGTCGCCAGGAGCTTGACACAGGGATGAACTCTCTACGGAAAAATCTAATTAAGTTGAATAAGTCTAACGTACAGAAGAGCAGCCCTGTGTTCACCTCAGAGAAAATGCCAGCTCTGTGCGCTGCCACGAGTAAAAGAGATCAGCACTTGATAACACCTTTGAAATCAGACTCGCATCGAAATGTTTTTGTTAGCGTTTGACATGGGCAGCAACTCGGTCAGCAACTAGCTTCGATTGCAATTATACGTAATATTATTTTTTTCCCCCTTTTGCCCAAGCTAGCAGTTCTGTCATGGCCCAAGAATAAACCAAAAACATCTGGATGTACTGCATCTCAAATATAAGCATACATTTGATGCCGGCGCTTTCAGATCGAGCTGACAGGGATTAAGTGTTTATGGGAAACAATGCAAGCAAAATGAACAACAGCTGCATCAAGAAATACGAAATTTTAGGTTTTTCCCTTTTCCTGCGTGCCGTGCCTGCGCGATAGCTTTGAGTGGCTGGAGATGCGTTTAACATGACCAGGAGTGATGACACAGATAGGATGAGACAAGACGAACGGACGAGCTTGTGTGTGCACGCCTCGCCCCTTCCTCGTGCGCTCTCCATGGGGCTGTCCTCTGCCAGATACATCACACACACACACACACACACACACACACACACACACAAAAACACGCAACGCAGCTCTTTTCAAGGTTTGCGCTATTTGCGGCCCGTTCGGACACATTTACATGCCATTACCATACGCATCTGCTCCGGCGTACGTCCAGACACAAGTGTGCGAGTCGACCGCAGGTAAAGGGCATGGAACAGTCAAACGTCTTCCATGTACAAGAAGTGGATTGGAATGTGAAGCTGTTTCAGAACAGTGGAAACCTCATGCAACAAGGCTATATTTTCATCATTTAAGGTTCTGCAAGTGGTTTTGATTTAGTCTTGTTCAGGAAGACACCTTTTGTACCATGCAGGGACTATCCCAGACACTTCGCCATCAGATTGAGAGAATGATAAATGCAGAGCAAACTGTTCCTTACTCATGGTTCAAACTCTGGTACTTTAATCAGGTTTTAAAAGGTGAACTATGTAACTTATCTGATGGACCTGTTCGTCCAATGGAGATGATATTGCTTTGCCTGGACATGAAATCTTAACAACAGTAGCCTATATCAATGGAGACAAGCAGCCAAGCCAAGCTACGAGTGAGATCTGTGGAGAGACCAGCCTGCTCACTAAAAAAACTGTTTTTCTAAAGGTATTTTTGAGCAAAAAATAAAAAACAAAAACACAACTGTGATCAAATAAATACAAGGAAGTGAAGCTCGATGCCATACTTCGGAACATTCCAGACAAAGCAATAACATCTCCATGGATTGAAGAAGGTTGCACACCCTCCAGAAAAGTTACAAAGAAAAGTAAGTGAGGAAAAGTGCACCTTTAATGAACTATAATAAACTGGAATGAATGTAAGATTCCCAGCCTTTTCCTTCCCTGACATAACAGCACTAACACAAACATATGTACCGCTTTGCCACAAGATCCAAAGTACGGAATTTTTGTATTCAAGTGAATTCAAGTGCATTGTGATGATTTAATCCTTATTCCAGTGCTGGTTCAGTCTGGTACGTTCTGCTTTAGACAGGGATTTTGACAATTGGCCTTTTCTCTCACTGTTTTAGCATTGCCCCTGATGTAAAGGCTAGTTTAGAACAGCTAGAATAAAGAGATCACTCTTCATTCCGTTCTCACGTCGACATTAACTAAGCAAGACCCTGACAAGGATACAAAGACAAATTTAAAGAGAAAGCTTTCAATGGTTCCTCAGTTTTTGTGCCATTATCTTCTGCTTCTGTTGCCTTCTTGCACACGCTCAGGTGCAGGTTTGCAGGGTTGGTTGGCCCGTGTGTGCTGGGGTGAGTCATCCTTAGCAGCACATCAAATATTAAGGGGCTGAAGATAGAGATGTCCGTGTGCTTGGATTGGCTGGGGACATGTCATGATCCGCAGCGGGGCTATGAGCTGTGGTAATAGGTGTCTACCGGCCCACCCACTCATTACTCCCATGTTCCCCCGCTCTCCGCCACCCTTGTTTTTCCCAGCGAGCAAATGACCTTCATGCTTGATTGCCCGTCCGGGAGTGTTCGTTCTCCATCTCTCTTTCGAAATGTAGCCCCAAACAACTTCCAACTTGCTCACCAATTCTGATTTCACAAGGATTTCATGGCTGAGTGGAGGCCGATGTCCTCATGTCAGCCATAATGGGACCACTTTCCTTTCATGCAAATTGATCGCGAAAGTGAGAAGCTGCCAGCGCACGGACAAGAGTTGGAAAAGCAAGAGAAAATCTATAATGTTTTCCCAGTCCAGAGATATACCTGTACACGTACTTACCGCAATTATGAAGGTTACGGGTCCGATGAAACTCCAGATGAAATGGTTATCAACCCTCAGCCAGCATCTATAGATTGGAAAAAAAAGGGATATACTTTAGTTCATTAATCATCTCATTGCCAAAACAAAGTTGTGTGTCATCGATCAAGGACTAGCGGTACAGAACGGGCTACTGAAGAGCGATGGAGGCTCCGCTGACCACAGAAAAGCACAGCCTAGTGGGGGATTGGACCAGTGCCATGGGAAGCTCAAAGTTAGTGGTTATTGGTTGGATGACTTCACGGTCTGCAAATGTCTACAAATGTGGATGACCTTGTGTAGTTCGACAATATATCTCAGAGATGAAAATAACATACTGGAATTAATGGTGGAATGTGCGACTTTTAAGGTGGAGTCCGTTGTCTGCGTTTCCCAGAGATATCGTTTGGTCTAGAACTTTAAACAGGCATTTAACTTATCTATGTTGCATTTACTTCATTACTGCTGTTTTCTTTGTTAATACATTTTAACAATAACATTTGACTTTTGCTGTGCGCGAGGTGATCTGATGTGTCATTTATTATGTATTTTTATTGACCTTTATTTAACCAGGCCTGATGGTATCATCTGCTTCTCTATGGAGATATACAGGTTTAATGCTATATTGTGGAACATTCCACGGAGCAGACCGTGAAGCCTCCAGCAGAAAAGTTACGCAATGCACCTTTAATGTAAGAAGGTTTAATGTGCCTCATTTAATCTGTCAATTGCTGAAACAGTTTCAGATGTTGCAAATGTGTTGTTCTTGCAATAATTTGAAAAATAATATTAGATTGATCTAATGTTATACAACAGTTTTTTCCCCTGTACGGAGCAAAGAATGGAAAACAGGTTGCAACAAAACTACTTAAAATCACAAGCCAAAATCAGGGTAAAAAAAAAGAAAGAGTGGACTTTTAGTTACTGTTTTCTCATTTACAGTTAGACTAAAGAGATTTACATTTGCGTTTCAATTTTACTGAACATCCTGGGACAGCATTAATGGAAATAACGATTACCAAAATAATCACGCACTCACAAGAATATTAGAAAGAAGCTAGCTACCAGGGAAATGCACATGTATTCTTTGGCTCCATGTTAAAGCTAAAGTTAGCGGTTGTTTGCTAGATGACTTCACGGTCTCAAAATGGCAACAAATGTCTGAATACACATAGCAAAACTATATCTCACGCAGTACCACCAAGGTCCTAAAATCAAGCAATGACTCCAGCAATAAACTGACTTTGAAAAAAATATATATAGTTGCTTGAAAATCCCATAAACCAGGCGATTGCAGTGGTACAAATCATACGGCCTGCTGCTCGGAGAAGTGCATAAACTTCTTTAACTGACAAGGGCAGCAATTATCCACATGCAAAGAATAAAGTACCCAGCGGGCCGGAGAAGCTAGCTGCTGTAGTCATTAATGTTGCGGTTTTGCACACAGCGTACTCTTCTTTTCGCAGTGACATAGAGAACATTTGTCGAGGCGCTGCGCTTTTCCCGATACCATTACATACATTCATGCATGCACAGAGAGAACGCGCCCTGTCAGAAGATCAATAGCCTGGCCTGTGTTGTAACGTTGACACCGGCCATGGTCAGGAGCCTGGGTCTGTGATGACTTTTTAAAGATCTCGGCTCCTTAGCTGTCAGGGAGTTGAACTTGGAAGCATTTTAAATCAAGTCAGGAAGACCACAAGAATGCATTTTTAACATTGTCATTAAAGTTGAAAGTGAAAGGCCCATCTTCAAAAGTAATGAAGAAGCCGTTTCGTATCTAGAAGGAATTTTGATCAAATGTTGACCAGCAAGTGTCTCGCTAGGTATTGGTCACATTATAGTCATTATTGTTGTTTTAGATGGGAAGTATTTTTACATTTTTGATGCCTGGTTGCATAAGACACATCTCATTCTCAACTTTCAACTATCATGTTCAATGTTCAATGTAGTATAAAAGCCTTTTCGCTCCTTGTATCCATTAGAGACAAAGTAGTTGTAGATTCACTGCACAAAAAACATGGCATTAATCTCTGCATATATTTGTGAAATAAATTCATCAATTTAATACTTCTTTTGAAAAAATAATCAGACATGCAGCCACCTGTGATGGTCTTAATGTTGAAAATTCTAATTTCTCGAAATAAATCACCACAAATGCCACTTTAATAAGTTTACTGGAACTGACTGTCTGATCTGGACTCTAATGTTCCATAATACATTTGAATAAATACAAATAAACCTTCACACTGTCAAAAACATCAATCAAAATGAATTATCTTAGTTTGCCACATAAAAACGAATGGGATAAAACATTGGTGTTTGATCTGTAAATTAGGCGCTGTATATTTTTATATAAACACATCACAAACACTAAAGATATTTTTGTTTCCAAGTCCGTTAGGCCAATTTCTTTCCCCAAAACTTTCCCCCGAACTTACGCCCGCTGTGTGCCGTAGCTCCGGTAGTCGATGGCCGCCGAGATGCCCACCACGGCGGCGGGGAAGAGGTAACCGGAGATGTAGTAGTACTTTCTTCTGGAGAACTCGCTCTCGAACACTTCCACCAGCATGAGGTACAGCTGCACGCCCTCCAGGCACATCCAGGCGAAGGCGGCCAGGAAGCAGAAGTGGAGGAGCCCGGCGATGATGGAGCACACCAGCTGACAGGAAGACGCACGCACAAAGGTAAGAGGCGCTTTCAAACCAAAAGCTCTCAAATGGGACGCTTTTGGCAAAATCCACCCCCAAAAAAAAAAGACCTGATATTGATGATCTTAATGCGTTTGAGCTGCAGCTGTTGTACTTTTTGTGCTGTACTGAAAATGAGTCGGCAAAGTTTGATCTATTAAGACAGAAAGCGTTTGTGGGGATTCTTAGACGCACTAAAACAAAATGTGTATACGTTACAGAAATGCAGAAAGCACAGAATGTTCTCTACAATGAAAGACAGAGCCCAGAATTTCAGAATAAATGTTTTTCATTGGCGGTAAAATAATTTGCGGCATACTTCATTGTGCCTCTATATGTAGGGGTGGGCGATATTGACAAAAATTAATATTGATTTTTTTTTTGTTGAGAATCTTGAGAACATTATGCCTATCCAACAGAAATGTAAGATATTAGTTGAGGTTTAATTGTCAGACAAATGTGAACCGTTGGTAAAATGAATTGCAAAAGTGCAGAAATATCACCATATACCCTTATTTGAAAGTTTTAATGTTACTTTTTATCCTTATTCATTTTGAAATCAGCTCTTTTTACGGCATTTATTACTATAAACAGTATAACTGCTATTCAATTTTGATCTATTCGACAAACTGAGCCAAACATTATACACAAGACTAGATAGAAATATATTTTTCATTCAGTTGCGTCCTGCTTACAAGGCTGCCCGCTCTCGCCTAACGTCTTTTTAACCCCATTAATACCTTGGGCTCGGTCATGTTGATGCCCACGAGGAAGACGAGCTCTCCGATGAACAGGTTGAGGCAGAGATTCTTGTGGATTGTGTTGCGGTCGCTCTGCAGGCCTCTGAAGAAGCAGAAGGTGAAGAGGCTGATGGCCAGGCACACCAGAGACACGGCGATGCCCATGCGCGTGATGACGGTCAGGAGAAGTTCATGGACGCTGCCGTCGGCCTGGCGAAGAGACGCATACACAAAGAGCACCGGCGTGAGAGAACAGCGTTAAAAAGCCTGTTGCTATGGAGATTACATTTCAAGGCCCAATTTTCATCTCCTCAAAGAGGGAATAAGTGGTTTGTGTGCCTTTTCTTGTCAAACATATGTAAATGGAGTGAATGTGTAGAGGCATTAGACTAGATCGTTCCATAGTGGAGCTGTAGCGTGACTAAGTAATTGATTGTGTTTTATAATATTATGCTGCATCATTATATACAAGATTCTTGCTCTTCTTTTCCAAGGTCAAATTCAACATTTTTTTCTTCAATTGAAAGTATGAATGAACGTGAGAGTGAATGGTTGTCTGTGTGTCTATGTCTCTGCGCTAACTCTGCGGCGAGCAACAAGCAGTACAAAATGAATGAATTAATGAAAGTATGAATATAACCTTTGTGTGTTTTTCTTTTTCCATACATGCGCCTTTGTAGTTCCATTTCATGATTGTATCTTCTTGCAAGTAAAAATCTCGAGTACACAACATGTTCCAAGTTAAACGCATAAGGTGGCATCAGGAAGGGCATCTGGTGTAAATGTGCGCAAACAGAATAAACTCAAATTGATGCAATGTTGATTTATAGGATTTTTTCCTTATGATTTCAAGTGAGTTTTCCTTAAACAACAAAGTTTGGGGTGTTCACTTAACCCTCATTGATTTCACACATTTTATGTAAGGCTATTCAATATCTTTTTTATTTATATACAGTTTGTCTGTATATACATTTAAAACGCGAATTCACTTTATACTTAACTACATCAAACAAAATAATTCAAACTACTATTTCAAACTCTATTGGGGTGCTAAAGAAAGGGCTTGATACTTCATTTTGATATCACAATGTTAATTAAAAAAACCAAAACAATACAATAGACAGTAATTTTCAATACAAAATAATTGCAGTTAATATAAACAAGTGGACTTACACTAGTTTTGATAGAGATTAAGGAAAACTATTTAGGAAAGATCAAATTTAGTTCCCCTTTCCGACAACTATAATTCAAACTCCTGCGCAGCATTTCATCCATTTAGTCCCAGTCTTTTAATTTCATAACAACCAATTTTACGCTACTAATTTTCCAATTCGCATCTTTCAATTTAGCGCTGCTCCTGAAGCTAACATAAAAACAAGTGTGCTTTTTTGGTCCGCTGCTCGCCTCCTCTACCTTCAAGTACCACTTGTGCTGAAAGCCCGCAGCGTCCTTCCACAGCGTAAAAAACAGACGATTTAAAGGGATGAAAAATGACCGCAACCATCTGCCACCTTTTGATGTCCCTTCCACATGTACATTCCCCTTAAATGTCGGAGTCAAATGCCACTGTTTCTCAAGAGTTCTGAGGTTTTTTCATTTTAATTTTCCAGGACTTTTCCACACACTCAAAGACAGGCTGGGCTAAAAAGAAAGTCAAGCCATTTCACTTGTGATATTTGTAATTTTATTGAGGCCAGGAGTTGCTTTTGAGGTGATTTGTCTGGGAATTGGTGCGGCTTGCCTCCGGGGGTCTGGTTTCGGAGCTTGTGGTTTAAAGGTTGAGGTTAAGACGAATGACACAGAACCAAAGAGTTCACCAGTCGCGACGTATTATTAAATGAACCGCGCTCTTATCCTGGATGCCTTGCAACACATGCTATTTATCATGTAATTGGATTGTAATTGCGTTTCACGACCAAACGGATCCCCACGCCACTTCAAGAGGATGGCAAATATACGTTTAAGCTGGGGTTTTTGGCCTCTTCTCCCCCCACGTATGATTCCCAGGGAAGGACATACGAGCAGAAGGAGTATTAGACACGGACCGCAGGTGAAACATAATTACTTGGGATAATAGTATGCCGTATTCCTACTCTGATCCACTATCTTGTTCTTTTAAAGTGACAGCACCTATTTTCACTCAAGCCCTCGGCCCTCCTCCCCCTCGCACGCCGCCAACAATCTAATTATCTCGACTGAAATGCCATTCTTGGAGTGTGTGCGAAAATCTATCAACGAAACGGAAGAACAACCGCGGCCAGAGTGTAACAAAGGAGGGCCAGTTAGCGCTAAGGATGCCACAAAGTACTATCTTAGTGTCATAGTTATTGTGGAAGAAATGCTCAAAATATCTTCATACAGTCTCATTATTGTATTTGAAAACACTAAAATTACACTTATATTGCATTTAAGTAATAATAAATATTCCAGTCCACAATAGTCTGGCATATATTCATATTTCTTTAAAATTTTAAAATCAGTGGTCTTCCCAACCATTATTATTCACTTTTATTGATTAGCTACAAGGGCTAAAGATAAAATAGAGTATAATATTTAAAGGACACATACCATGCATAATGTGTATTGTTATTGGCCTTTAAATACGAGTGCTTTGGCATCTCATATTTTGGAACTTTGTCAACAAAAAGCACATACTCTGCCTGTCCCCCCCCAAAAAAAGAAAAGTCACCACAGAAAAAAAAAGGGGCACATGCTCTAATATTTCGTAGGACCGCCTTTTGCTGTGGCATAGTTTCAATAAGCTCCTGCGATATTAAAAGACTTATTTCCATCGAGTGTTGCATTATTTTTCACAGTTGATCTTGTATTGATGATGTGAGAGAATGACCACTGCACAAAGCCTTCTCCAGCTTGTCCCAAACACTCTCACTGGGGTTCAGAGCTGTAGATGATCGGTTTCTGCTTCTCCTTAGATGTTTTTCTGCTTTCTGCCAATTATTTGACCCTTCTCAAACATACTGACATCTTATCCATGACCACGGGATTCGTCTTTCCACATGGTTGTTTCAAAAATGAGAAGCCACTCACAGCATCAGTCGGGTTTAAATACCGTGTTGCAGCTGAATGATCATCACCCGTGCAGCAGTTATCCAGTAGGAGGAGAGGACCTACTGTATTTGCTTGGGTGAATGGAAGTGGCCACAGGCAGTGTATTACTTCATCAGTCAGACTTCAACTACTGGCTGCATAGGGAATTACATTGAGGAGATAAACAAACCTAGCCTGCCGCCGACATGCTAATTTAAGCATTCAGTTGAAATGAGTGCGTTTTGATGACAAAAAAGCTCAGAACGAGTCTGGCAATGATTCTTGATGATTTAAAACAGCACTTAAAAGAGGGGACTTACAAACAGGATTCATCAAACTAGACCGGAATGAAGCTAAATACAACTCCAGGTATGTTTTGATGAAGGAACATTGTCATTGCATGGTTAAAAGCTCAATTTTGCATAATCTACGTTTTTTATAAGCTCAAACTCAAGTTACACCCAGTAACTAATATATGACAAGCCCACGCTCTCCTTGTCACACATATATGGGTGCTGCTTTAGTGGGTCAGACAGTTCACATCACTGGGCTCTGCTGGACATTTTGGCAGACGATTGAAGAGAATAATTTTTTTTTTGAGGCTGCACTACTCACCACGTTCCCTCTGTGAGCCATGAGGATAGCGAAGTTGGTCAGGTGGTTGCAGGAGCAGGTGGTGTGGCTCTTGTTAGTGTCCAGGAGTTTGCAGCCTTGCGTGGACCAGTATCCCATCATGCTCCGCTCAGAGTAGTTCCAAAAGGAGCAGTTGGGATTGTAGTAGTGCTCCTTCTGCAAAAACACAAAGAAAAGTTATTACATTTAAATGAACGTTGCAATATAAATGAATGTACACAAATACACATTTTAGAATGTATACAGTCCAGTGTATGACAATATGGGAATGCAGGGTCTATTTCTGTGCTTTAGCACCATTTATCTTTGCCGATCAAATGTTTACGAATACATGCATACAGAATACTTTGATAATGTGATAAAAGTGGATCCAATTGCCAGGAAAAGCCGAAGATTAATCCGGCAAAACAGTTTCGGGAAATTATTCTCACACTGCACCTTAAAGGCACTCTGTTCTGACACTTCTTCATTAATTACTGACAGAAAAGGGTATGTGCAGTAGAATAAATGTTGCTTGGTATGCATTATACAATGTGAACCTTTGTTGCAGAGGGACAAGTTTTACTTTGAAAGCAGTACGTGAATATGGATGCATGGCACGTATTAAACTGTTGAAGTAGTGAAGGAGATGTAGCACACTACGGTGGTCAAACATTTTTAAGATGTACTTTCTCTGCAATTATACAGACTTTTTTAATCAAACATTCAGATGTCTGCACACTTTCAGCTGAGGCAATACAAAAAAGGTGTGTAAAATTGTACACTACCAGTCATAACTTTGGACACTTTTTTCTTTACGTTTACTACTACTAAGAAGCAAGATGAATGGAATTGTGTAGCAAAGAATAACATATATATTTTCTAAACTATTAAAATACATATATCTTGCATTCAGATTCCTCAAATCCCACCCTTTGTTATGTCATCAGCGCTGCAAACACTTGGCAAAAGGTGGCTATTTTGAAGAATCTATATTCCATGCAGTAAAAATCTGCAGTGTAAATAATGAAAATGAAGACAAATTATTAAATGAAAAATTGTGTCCAAACTTTGACTGATTGCGTACAATAATAATGCGAATAAAGGGTTCAGAATTCTGAAGCTTAAAAGCGTCCACTGGCAAAATTGATCTTAAACACATTTTTTTTTCATTCTATGTTATTGCATAGAGGAGAATGTATGTCTTGTTAACCATGACATTCTTATAAGACATCATTTCAAGCAAATATTTTATTCAAGCTAAATAATTGATTGAATTGAAGTAAAAGAGAGCAAGCAAGAAGTGTATTTAATGTATACTATTATGTACTTTTCCGTAGGATACGGTGAAAAAATATAAATCTATAACAATGCCATATCAGTATATTTGTATTTGATCTAAAAAAGCCCATAATATGTTTTCCTCTAACAGTTTTCTCTAGAGCAGTAACACAAGGAGCTCTCGACTGAAGGTTGACTTGACATTTCCATGCATTTGTACATTACTCAGAGTGCAGTGGAAGCGGTGGAAGGGGGAGTGGAAGAGGTCTCGAGGGGGGGGAGGCTTACATCCAGGTGCTCCAGCGTAAAGATCACTGGGTCGGCCGTGAACACGCGGCTGGACTCCTTGGTGATGGAGGCGGACAGAATGTGTGAGTTGACTGTGAGGGAGAGGTTGCGCCGGCTCGGGTCGCCCAGTCCTCGGAGCGTGGCGTTCTCGGTGCTCAGGAACTGCCCCAGGTGTTTGTAAAGCACGAAGACCAGCTTAGCAACACCTGCGACAAGCAATAACAGATTCATCTTCATCTGCTAAAGAAAATGGGGGCATTATATGGGAAATGCTAATATGGCAGGTGGTGCTAGTAGGAGTTTTAACATGCAACTTTAACATAACATTACATATTGAGAAAGAAAAAATTCTGTTCACCTAATAAAAAATGTGTTGTTATTATTATACCTGGATAATGGAAATGAACTTGAAAATATTTGCCAAAATCATCTAATTTTTGGAGTGATCAGAGTACGGACATGCCAAGTAAACGATTGCATCTGAGGAGAGTCATCTGATTTCTTTCTGATGCAGGTGTTGACATGGAAAGTTATGTTTTTAAAAAAAAAGGTCAAACTAAGGAAACATGTTAAATATTGAGAGAGCGTTTCAAACAAATCACAATTAAATGACTGAATTAATAGTAAGTTATATTGTAAATTCCATTAAAACACAAAGTTATCCATAATGACTGAACCAGTTGCTGCCTCCTATAGCATAAATTAAACCAAATTTTAAGAAAGATCTGAACATTTATAAACTCCCTTCACCACCATTTTTGTGCAGAATCAGACATTTTTTTTTGTAGCATTAGTGTCCCCTGTTATCCAATTAGTGCGATATACTGTCCAATAAAAAAACCCATAAGCCATAACAGACGGTGGTTTTACATCATTAGCGTCAATAACAATACCTAAAGGTAAAGAGGGGATGAATCACAGGTTTAAATGTTGCGGTGCAGCTCTTACCGTTTTTGCTGTTGGCTTTGACCGTGTTGGCGGAGAGCTGCAGGAAGCTCCCGCCCTTACTGCTCTGGGGGAACCTGAAGTCCTGCACCTGCCCGTCCGTGCTGATCACGTACACATCCAGCACTACAGAGAGAAAGAGAGGGGGGACACACACAGCGCCTTGTTAAAACGCCATATTGTGCCAAATCAACATTTTTGGTTAGCTTTAAGCCATGTTATCGGGTAGTTTCCATGCTTCATTTATACATGGTTCTAAAAAATAAAGACCGCCCATCCAAACACCACGGTCACTCACACACATTCATAAATCTACAGGGGGCGCTGCTCAGGCTGAAGCTCTGTTACTCAAGTTAGACTTTAATCCAAGCTTTGTTTGAACACCATAAAGAGCTGACTTAAGTTGCTGACTGCAGTTAAACATGTCCCTTTCAAATCAGCTAAAAATAAATCACAAGCTGGCATGTTGCTTTCCAGGCAACTGGGAAGTCGGTTATTTAACTTCTGAGCGCTCCAACAGAATTAGCGCGAATGTAAACAATTTGGCAAATGCTCATCTGTAGGACAAAGAAATGTAAATCAGAATGGGTTTATTGCCATTGTCAATGAACAAAATTCACAAATATAAGAACTTGTCTCGGCCTTAAGTTATTATTATTATTGTGTCACCAAGCTGGGCTTCAGCAGCGAACCCGACGCAAGAGCATCTGAAAAAACCACCCAAAACCTGCAGCAGTATTTTCCACTGTATTTAAAAAGTAGAACTCCTCCTGCCCCTCTTCTTTCTCTCACGTACAAATAGAAGTTCCACAGATATGAAGATCTGTCACTAAAATTTAGGACTTTCATTTGATTTTACATTGAAAATTGCTCTGGCAGGTATTAAAGAGTCGCCCAATCCCACGGGAAAATCGTGGACCTGGCAACACCGCACCAAGCTAGAAATGTTCTTCGTACACTTATGTCTGCTTGCTAAATAAACATAATTCCTAAATGATAAAAATAATAATGCTACATCTGAACAATCAACTTGTCAGTCCATTTTGATCACAGTAGCATTTCAAAGAATCTGTTCGCATCACACTGCTAATAGTTGTACTGTGAGTAAGCCATTTCAAAATCTTCCTGTACCATTAGCGGTACACGGCGACGGTCACTTAATCTAAGCGTTCTCAGTCGATGTGAAAGACCACCTGAACTGGAGTTAACATTAAATCTTGCCAGCAGCCAACTAAGCAATGAACTGAAGTATTTCCTGTAAATGAGTGATATGCCTCTGGAAGTAACAAAGCAGTGAATATTTTTCCACACAGTTCAACATTATGACTAAGCAGGGACCATAAAAGTGTAAAAAAAATAAAAAACATTTACACAAGTAACAGAATCCAACACCCCGTAGCGCCATCATTTGCAAAGAATCGGTGTCAGTAAGCTGCTGCTGGTTTGGCATCGTGAACGCCTCGGAGGCAGTGACGAGGGTAAAAGAAGAAGCAAAACTACCATAAGGACAAGATACCAGGAGAAAGGAGAGGAGAAGAGGGAGCGTGCGTGCGGCCTCTTGCAGTATGAATGTCAAATATTCATGGGATCAGAAATATCATTGAGCTTTTTACTTCCCGCTTCTCCCCATAGGTTCAGATAAGTGGGCCTAGACGGAGCAAATCTCTCAAAAATCCTTCCAAATTCCAACAGCCCCTCTCCTCGCCGGGCCTGCCAGCTGCCGGGTGGTGCGCTCTTTGATGTGTGATATTACCGAGAGGTCAAGAGAACACATTCTCCACACACGCACACACATACCGCACACATACACGCACACACACACACACACACACACACACACACACACACTTGAACTACCATCATTACCCCTCTACCTCACAAAGATGGATTCTGACAGTTCAAAATTAGGAAGTGGTCTAGACAGTGATGAAAGTAACAAAGAAAAATAGGTTTATATTAGTTATTAGTCCATTACATATTAATGTTTCACAGGTTCTAAAAACGTAGCTAGACATTTAGCCAAGTCTGACTGATCTAAGCTATTCTGGTCGGCTAATATGGCCTTTATATAGCCTATGCTACTTGTCCAGCCAAGAAATGAATTACTCTGTAGCCTTTAGTTTATGTAGCGTTAATTGCGTTTAAAACAAGGAAAAATAAGCGATCTATATTGTGAGTGTGACTAACTAGTTCCTCGTTCTCACAAACCCTTTGACCCTTTGGAAAGCCCTTGCATAGTCAACGTTACCACTCTCGTCCCAAAACATAACACAGTGACCCATCAGGCCCTTTCTCCAATCAACTGTTTTATAATTAGATGCAGACATCTTGCAGCTGTATAATATTGACAAAAAGTGCAGCTTTTACAATATCCTCAAGCACAAAGTCAGGTATACCAGCTTTTTGCAGTCTGTTTACTAAAGCACTGGCTAATGTCCACTAACCAATCATTGACATGGCTCTATAAAAGACATGTATATACATGTGATTTCCTTTTAGGCAACATATCAGAGGAAAACAATTTCAAAATGTGTGCAAGTATCTGTATACTTCCATTCACAGCGGCCAAGAACAAAGTACCCATTCCTATGGAGATGATTATTTTAAAAACGGCTCCATCTCCTCCTGCCGATGTCAGGGGAAGATTTGGTGTCTTCTCAATAACCCGGCAAATAACTCCTGAAAGGCACTTGATTTGCATTGTGATAGAATTTAAGTCAGTCTCTCCATCCCACTCTCTCCTGTTACTATGGTTATGGTCTCCGACTCACCCCCCTTTTGTCTTATACCTCATTGAGTTTTAATCTTTTTCTGCCATAGTAAAGTCACCTCATTGAATACGTGCTGCAAGATGAACTGCCCACGGACCTCTGCTGGAAAACAAAGAAAGCAATTGAGAGGCATTGTCCCATTCAAACAGCACTCCATCTATTCCCTCCAAGGCTTTTCCCATTAAGTGGTAGTTAGCCCAGCTGATAAAGACTAGTTACTCCGTGGCTAAAACCCAGGCGGATGAATACATTGTTTTAGCGCGCTGGATATCTGGGTGGTTAACTTTCTGTCAATTTTTGCAATGGCCATTTCATTTTACTGCGAATTTCAGCAGTAATGGAAACACTAGGTTATTTACTTAAAACAAAAAGGGCCAGTAAAACCAAAGACTGACCTGACCTATTGAGTCAACTAAAGCTAAATGGATGAACTGCAGTCAAATAAAGCTTACACAGATAGAGTAGATATCCCTCTTTATATTTTTGTTCACAAGCAAGACAATGTGCCATTTTGGGTTGGCAAAAGTAAATTAATTAACTGAAAATGCATTGCACACGAAATTAATCAGTTTAAAAGGTGCAATATGTAACTTTTCTGGCCGAGTGTCCACCATGAGGACATCGCTAAGCCAAGTCACTGGTCAAATGCAAGCCCGCTTACAGTAAGACTGTTTTTGTGGCTTGTCTTTGAGCAATAAAAAAATCTTTATTTGAAAAGCGTTATAGATACGTTTAATGCCATACTGTGGAACATTCCTAGCAAAGCGATAAAATCTCCATGGAGACATCAGGTGGCAGACGTTACACCACAATCTTTACAAAGTGCACATTTAATATTTACAAATAGTCAATTGCGAATGCTAACATATTCCATATTTCCATGTCTGGCACGTATTGACCATAAAGTACATATTTTTGTGCATATATTATACATGTATCATAGCATTGCCCTTCTACCGTTCGCTCCTTCACATGGAGAGAACACTAGAGAACGTTTCACTTTAGCTGAACAATGGGGAGTGACTTCTTCCTGCTCGATTGTGCCTTCTTTCAAGTGCGGGTTGATTAGTGCCAGCGAGCCCACAGTGGCAAATCTGTGAAAAACACACACAGTATCCCGGTGCCGCTCACCTAACCTCTCCTCAGTGGTGAGCACAAAAATTATTGTTGCTACTAATTAGCAGTTTGTCGAAGATGAGATTGCCCCTGCAGTCAAATCCAGAGAAGCCTGACTAAAAGAAAGGAGGAGGGGCTAAAAAAAACAACTAGACAACGTAAACTAAAGAGCCCGTAGGAGAGCTACTTAATCTCTCTGTACATAAATTACACTAGCAAAACTCTAAAGTATATTTCAGAACTGGAAAGTTTATATGTTTTTAAAATGCACTGCGTACCTTTTCTTATGGAGCGTCTGCTACATGCTTGTATCCATGGAGAATTTTGTGCTTTGCTTTTGCCTAAAATGTTCCACAGTATGGCTATAAACTACTATTTATCTCCACTGAGCCAAGAACGTGGCGCCACCAGGCCAAGTTGCAGGTCAGATCTGTGGAGAGGCGACGTAACAACACGTCTAACAAAGGAAATACTTGATAGATTAAATTGAATGCCGTACTGTGGAACATTCTAGGCCAGGGGTCGGCAACCTTTACCACTCAAAGAGCCATTTGGATCTATTTTTCACAGTAAAGGAAACACCGAGAGCCACAAAACCTTTTGGATATTTCAAATGATATAACACTGCATATAAGGTTTTTAGTTTTTTGGCCTTTATGCTATGTATAAACTAAACTGTGTGGCATTTATTCAAATTCAATCAATTTAATTTAATAGTTAAATCAATTGAATTGGGGGAATCAGTTATAAAGCTTCTTGCATCAAATCTCATCAAGGAAAATTGTGAAGAAAAAGCAAGTCACTTTAACCATTGGAAGAATCCTGTAATCCTCAAAACTCAGGACACATTTTGCATTATTTGTATTGTCATTGGCCTTTAAACATGTTACCCATTACTTCTCTGCTTTATAACTGCTTTATTGAGTGATGAAAGTAACTAATTACCAGATAAAGCTAGTATGAAATTATCAAATGAATATCCAAAAACACACCCACTGCTGCTTGTTCAAGTTTATTCAGCCTTATTTTTCCTGCAAATCACAAAATGCACCAGAACCAGCTCAAACAGAGCTCAAAGCCTTCAAAACATTCATGTACTGTACAGCCACAACAAAAACACAAACAATTGTCACGTTTCCGCAGCAGACACTGGTCAAACAGCGCATTTACCAAACACATGCTGATATCAGAACATAACAAATATGCCCGCTGCTTGACAGCACAGAGGTGAACAGGCAAAGTTATTAAAGTAGCTGCACTTATGAAAAAAAGACAGCTGTATCCACACTTGCCTGGGTGCAATCTTTTAGCGATCTGTAAACTCCAAACACATGTGACACCCACGCTTTGTCGTCTGTTTTTATTTCTATCACAAAGAGTCACCAAATAACGATATATAACCATAAAGTCCGCCCGTATGCTGCAGATTTCTGTGTGTGTGTTGCAAAGGGAAGAGCCTGTTGTGTGTCGCATTTAAGCTGCTAAACCAATGAAGTGTCAGGAAAGTCTTTACACCCACCTAACACTAACTTAATAGATCAACCGTAAATGTTACCAATCACCGTCTGCAAGTCTTCATCCTGCTCCTTTACTTCCCCAAACAAAGTCGTAGCTCTTCTGAATGAAAGGAGAGCGACACAGCGCTCTCCTTTCATTCAGAAGACAACTGCTGCGACACGTTAGTTTGACAGTGAAGAATTACCGTAGATTACTCGCTATTGATAAAAAAAATAACGCAGTTAGTGACACCTTCAACTGCATTATTTCCTGCTCTCTTAATGAAAGAATTAATGAATTAATGAATAGAAAAGCACACATCACTTTCTCTCATGGGGATTTGGTGTTAGCAGTAGGACTACATCTATTGGCAACAGAAGGAATTACCACGAGGAAAAAACAAAAGCTAGCTTGCCCTGAAACACACGCAGTTCTGAGAAATTTGAAACTGGGTGTTTTCTGAGTGAGAAAACCTTGTAAACACAAATAATAAAACAAGTGTGAATGAAGCTAAATACAACTCGAGATATGTTTTTGACCACGGGACAATGTTATGAATATTATCTAAAACTCAATACCATGATAACTCAATAAAATGTAGAGCCGATTTACTTATACAAAACTTGCTCCCCGTTTCAGCCGATTGCTTGTTCATTTAGACCAGACTGCACTTACTGATATTCTCGGCGGGGACTTTGACGATGGCCGGCTCGATGAGGTTCTCAGCCAGGACGAAGGCTCCCTCCTCCAGCGTGTCCAGGAGCATGGTGGCGGCGTGGGTCTGCTCCGTGGCGTTCATATCCCTCCACGACTTTAGCGCTTCGGCCCGCAGGAGGTTGTCCACGGTGTCCACGATGGCCTGTATCCATGGAGACAAGTTCAAATGTCAGAGAGTGTTTTTGACAAATGCAAATTACAGATGCATCTTAACGAAGAAGGGAGACTGGGCGGTAAATGATTAACAATATATATATATATATATACACACAGGGCATGCATGGTCGACAGTGACGACAAATATCAAGGGTGAAGTCAAGAGTAAGTCAAATAACAGAATGCATAATGTATTTTTTCATATGCTGTTTGTAAATTGTGCTAAACTTTGAATGCAGACTTGCTTGAGGCGGAATAGGGACTTTCTAAAGCAATCGTTTCTTTCTGCAAAACAAAGCACACTGCAACCTCCTCAAATATTAAGTCCACAGCAGCCATTTTCCTTACAACAATTACCTTCATAAGCCACACAGACTTATTTTCATAACAGGATCTAGGTCCTGAGTGCCCCGAGCAATATTCTCTTCAAACAGGAAGGTGGCATTATGATGAAATCCGTGTCAGGAGTGGCAGTTGAAGAAGTCAAGAATGAGGGGAATTTCAGGGCCCTGTTTTCTATGGCAAATCCCTTCATTTCCTGGTTTCTGATAAGCGGTAAGTAAGCAAAACATTCCGACGAACACTGCATCAGTATCGTATGTTGCTATAACAAGAGTTTCCTTTGACCTCGGCGATGGCGAGTTCGCGGCTTCTGCGCAGCACGGTCACGGTAAAAGCACTGTAAACGTTGTCTAATCGTGTTAGGGACACTTGGACATGGTTCTCAAGGCTAGAGTGCACATGTCAAACTAGGCTAGCCCAGGTGATCTTTATCAGGATCACTTGCATCTGTTACTCCGAGAAAATCATAATGTTAAAAGAACTAGGTCAGTGATTCTCAGAAAATATACAGAACTAGGACTAGGATAAATTTGACGAAATAATTTACGGAAAAACATTTTTTTTTAAAACTTAACGTGGCATCTATAACGTTCGTACTAACGTGTTTCAGGATATTGAGGTCACAGTTAGCTGCAATCTGTCTGCCTCCCTTCGCAACGGCAAGGAATATCTGCTGCAGTGTGCGAGGAATTATATTGAGATTTTACACTTTTTATAGTGCCCTGACAGCAAATGATACGATACATCATGAACAATTTAAAATGTCAATTCCAAAGCTCATATTTGAATCAACTGTAACCCAATCTAGGACTAAACCAGGTCGACACAAGAACCTGGACTTGCCCAACGATTCCTGAATACTGTTTACCATATTTTAACAAACACTGATCTAGATAGATGGTACAAAGCATTTTTTATGGAAGATTAAAATTACAAAATCAATCTGGAATAGCCTGCAAGATTTTGAGGTGAAATTTGAAAAAAAAAAAAAAAAAAAGGGATTTAAACGACATGGGTCTTTTTCCCATGTTTCAATTTCTAAGACCGTAAAGTTTACTCTGTAGTTTGCTCTCCACAAAGAAGGAAGTAGATGATGAGATTAAACCTCAAAAAACAGTAATAGTTCTCGTCAAAATATTCTGTAGTATAGTTCTCTCGTGTAATATCTAATTAGATTTGTGATTAGTGTTTTCATAAAAAGATTCAGGTCTAAGTTCACATTGCGGCATTGAAATTGACATTGAAGATGGATATAAGAAGAAAAACACAAAGAACATGGTTTAAACTATAGGGTTTAGAAGGTCAAGTACATCATAATTGTTTTGTTTGCAGAAGAAATTATATTACTTATGTTACTTGCAGTTGTTATAGCTTCCATCCCACATGAACCTAAAGCATGCAAATAAGCTAAACCGCCATGAACCTGGCTCAAGATCCATGGATGCTGCTTCAGAAAGGTTGGCACAAATTACCCTGCGCCTACTTTCAAAAATAGTAATAGTATATATTTATCGGAATTTAGATAATATTGTGAATGTTGTTTTGAAGATATACAAAATTTGAACATAGAATCAGTTAATCGCTTACAGTAAAACATGCAACAAAAATCTCTGATTAAAATTAAAACATGTGAACTTTCAAATCTTTCTTTCAAAAGCTCTTTCTGCACTTTAGTGATTGTAATTTCACATTTGTTTGATAATTAAGCCTCAACTAATACGCTTACACTTTTCTGTTAGACTTACGTAATTTTAGTTTGACTACTAGTTGATATAGCCTTAAGGCTATGTCAAACTAAAATTATGTGAACTGGACCAAAGATCACAAAAAACTGCAGATTCAAACACCCAGGACGTATTGTTAGCACTAGCATCATCTCAAGTGTGCCTCATCTTCGACTTGAGTAACACGGGGCTGGCGCGGTAACCATAGGTGCCATTAACCGCAGCAAGGACCAGCCACAATAACGGTAATTAACCACAACAAGCCCTCGCAGCACTGTACCAATTAACCAGAGCTGTGATTATCCAAAACACTAATTGACCACAGACGCCACTAGCCTCGGCCCCTCGCAGTAAAACAAGCAACTTCTGACCAGCGAGTATGATTAACTGCGTTTAACGGCGAGAGCTTATACTTAACAAAAGCGATGAGCAGCGCTAGACAGAACGGAAAGCCTACAGGCGAGTTTTTAAGACTGCACGGCCGCCGCGCACACGAATCAATCTCTGTGGCCCTGACCTTGCCGCCAACCCAAGCCTCGCGAGTTGTAACTATGATCGGAGTTAATACAGGAGCAGTGAAGAGAGAAGCGGAGAGAGAGGCGGCGATTACAGGGTCGGCACCCATTACCCACAGACAGACAGTAAACGGTCTGTGCCTCCTAGTGAGCCATCCTCAAAGGACCCGTGAAATGTGGAAAAGGGCCAAAAAGGTCTGCTGTGCCTAATTTGTACAGCGTAGAACGAACGCTGTGAGAAAAAAAGAAAAAAAAAAAAGAGTAGACGATCTGCTTTAATTGTCGTGGTGTTTTTTTTTTTTGGTTCAAATGGCAGGGGTTTTGTAGAAGGGGCCTATGGATAATTTGTGTGCAAGTAAAAGTACAGTTACATGACTAAAACCTACTCAAGTGCAAGTTCTGGTGACAAATCTGTACTTAAATATGACACACATTTCACTAAAACTCCGTAAACATGATTATATTTAAGATTTTACTAATAATTGTGCCTATTTTTCCTCAGTTTGACCATTTATTGACGTTTATAATGTTACTTCCTGGTTGGACATGAGCAGCAGATGTGCAATATAAAGCAGAAAATTCCAGCTATAGCAACCTATAGTTACCAATAGCAACAATATTGTAATACATAAGGCCCAAAATCCATATAAATTACACATTATGATTTAACCTGTCTAAAAAGTGATGTATAATTTGTAAAAAGCCTTTCTGATGGACTGTCAATTATTGAGGAATTTTTCATCTTTCATTTTTCACAATCACCTCCAAAAATATCTTTGTGAAAATGTGTAATTATTTCATTTCCATCCTTGTTGATGAACTTGTTTAAGACAATGCTTAAGATGCGAGCATATAAACTAGCCATGAGTTTTACAGAGAGTGACTTAAATGCTCAATTAAACTGGGCCGGTCAGATATCTGGCTCAATACCAAGTGCATTTCAAACCTTCTGCATTCACTTGTGCAACATCCGTACAACCCCTGGAGAAGGCTGCAGATATTGATCACAACAGAGGTCACAGTAGGTTGCCAGATACTCGCCCTAGAAAAGCCAGAGAATTGTGCATAGTAGCTTTTTTTGTGGATGCTAACGTGCTAAAGATGAGTAAGAAAGTGACTCTTGTAAGTATTAAATCAGACCTGAAGCTAGCAATTAGATCTGTCAAAAGAGAACCATATTGCTCATTAAACTTCAAGGATGTAAAAGTAAAGAAAGCATGGCATCATCCCTGCCTTTTGACCTTCCCACCACGGGCCAAAGATGACAACGTGATGCTGTGACAGACAAGACTGTTCCTTGTACAGTGACCGCTATTAGCATTTAGCAACATCAGGGCTGCAACGGGACAACTGATGGAAATTAGATTATGTCTAATCCGACATGTTTACAGCATGCGTTTCATGTCTGGTCATTTACATGAACTTTTTAACAAAAAAGTAAAAAAAAAAATATATATATTATTTTAAGTCGACTAGTCAACAATTATTTTTTAGACTAGTCGACTAGTTAAATGGTTATTTCTAATACATATTAACCAAAATAAAGGTGTATTTATGGTGGCTGAAGGCTTCTACCCAAATAAAGAAATATTATACAAATAAAGCGCATTATTGATGGAGCATTTTCTCTTATTCTTTTTTTGATATACCGCTTTAATAATGCTACTGCCTTTGTTATAAAAGGGTATTTTCCCAGGTGTTTTAGAGTCTGTGTTGTCCAGATAACAATTATCAAAATGCAACTACAATTGAAAAGTTAATTAGCAAAACAGTGAAGAACCATTTGAAGAAAAATTCAAAAACTGAAAAAGCCCTTTTTTAGTGCAAATATACAAATATTCGATTCCTTCTTGAGAAAATGCCCCTAACTGTTATTACTAATGTGTAGAAAATGGTATGAAAAAAACAACTTTGTGAAAATTTTCAAAACAGATGAGCTCTTCAACTATATTTTATAGTCGATTAGTCACCATTAGTCGATGAACTGTTGCAGCCCTACCAAGCATATGCACCATTCTCCTATAAATAGAAAGGGAAGAACAAGAGAACCAGTGAAAGCCATTTTGTTTCGAGATTAAGGGCACCTTGAGTGCTTACATCACGCTGTGTCTTTGAGCAATTTCACCGAGCAATAAACTTCCACGAGAAAAGAAGAAAACCAAATGTCTAGAGGACAGCGCGCCCAATCTGAATGGAATACAAACCTATTAACGCGTCTAGATATTAATCCCATGATAACACGCAACAAAGTGAGAGATTTTTTGTGTGTGTAATTTTTCTCATTTTTGGTGATAAGTTACGGGACAACAGAGACTAGAAATTGTACAATGTAAGCAAGTGAAAATTGAGCACGCTGCCACTTTGATCACACTTCTGGCTGACAGGGAGGTGCAATTACGACCGTGGGAAGGCAATTATTCACACAACGTGGAAGGAACCGACAAGAGAAACAGAGCGAGGGAGAGAGAGGAGTGGGGGAGGAACATGGAGAAGACATGAATGCACAGAGGAGCTCGGGGTATATATATATCTATATATCTATATAGGACAAAAGCACTGGGATGTTGACAGTAGCTTTTGGGGATGGACACAATGGCGGAGAGGACAGACGGCCAGATCGTAATATACAAGCCACTTTATACCAGGCACATGAGCTCTGTTTCCACCAAACGCTACAGCGCAGATCGGCACGGCGCTATTTACGACTGTTTGCCTTGTGTCGGTGCCAAAACAAGTATCATTCCCCACCACAATTTGGCAGGCTTCCTCTAAAAAGTTGATCTAAATGTGCTGCACATTGCTGATTGGTTTAAAAAAAAAAATACAAATTAAAAGCATAACAAAGCTCGCCTTGTTCCAATGTGCCATGATGAAAGAATATGAAATTGTGCACTTTTATTATAAACTAAAAGTGAACATCTGGGCTGGTTCTGAGCTTTGATATTGCCTTTTTCTTGTGGGGTGAATCCAAACAGCTTTGTTTGTGGTCCGTTTGTAAATAGTTAAAGACAGGTGTGAAGAAATTTTGCAAAGAAAGAACGCTTTGAAGTTGTGAATTTCAGTTTTTTTATATTATAAAAATAACTTGACGTACAGCCAAAGTTATTGGTAAACTTTTGATGTTGTGAAACGGAGGACATTGCATGAGCAGATTTATAGTAGTTTGACATTTGAAAAGTAATGGAAAAAATCTTATAAATAATAATAATAATGATAGTAATATAATAATAATAATAATAATAATAATGATAGTAATATAATAATAATAATAATGATAGTAATATAATAATAATAATAATAATAATGTTTAAAATCTATTGAAAATTTAAATATAATAAAAAACTGAAACAAATCATGTTCTTAGCTGTAAAATTAGGGATTCAAGAACACTGAATGGGTTTGGCTGGGTTCTGGTGGCTCAACTTCATGAAATGCCTGAATGTTCCACAATATGGCATTAAACTTATCTATCTCTATGGAGACACCACTAGTCTGAGTTACAGGTCAGATCTGTGGGGAGGAGACAAAGCTCAAACTAAAGATGCATGTTTTTCCGAGTCAACAAAAAAACACCAAAAGATAATGCCAAACTGTGGAACATTCCTGGAACATCTCCCCATCAAAAAAAAGTTAGAAGAATATGTTTACATAGATTTTCTAGTTCAAGTTCTGATTCAAACTTTGCAGTATTTCTTCAGACCTGTCCAAGATTTTTGTTTAAAGTATAACGTTTCCAAAGCAATCAACTTCTCTTGTTTACTTCAACAACTTTCAGTCTCTACTTTGCAAATTAGCATTCCATCTACATTTGCAAAGCGCTTCATTTTGCCTTTAGTGCCTTTTCGCTTGGCTGCACACATCAGAGTGCAGCAAAGTAAAATGTACAAAAGTGAACAAAAACCATAACCTTTGGCGGAAACAGCGCCATACTATTTAACAAGACAATCGGGGGAACAGGTAAACGGACAGGGCTGCATGCTGCTGGTCAGGGAGAAGTAGAATAAAAATCCTTCATATTATATACCTTCATATACGCCCTGCAAGTCTTCTCTCTTTTTTGGAGCTTTTTATTTTTTTCCCACACAACAAGCGGACAGATTGCAGAGAGGTGGCAAGAAGAGGGGAAAAAAAGAAAGAGAGAAAAGAAAAACAAAAGGATCACTGAATCAGGCCACTTACCAAACAGTCGAGAA
This sequence comes from Chaenogobius annularis, assembly GCA_015082035.1. Classification (NCBI taxonomy): domain Eukaryota; kingdom Metazoa; phylum Chordata; class Actinopteri; order Gobiiformes; family Gobiidae; genus Chaenogobius; species Chaenogobius annularis. The sequence continues at coordinate 1,747,388 of BJKM01000014.1, forward strand.
TTAATGATGATTAATTAACTACTTCCAAACGATGCGACGGGCTTCAATGTTTCAGTGGGGGTGTTGCGAGTTGTGAGAATGCTTGTATGAATATGGATCAGAATTTAGTTGAAGGAAAAAAAAAAAAAAAACAATAGAAAAAGTGAAAGTGCTGAAGCTATATTGTAATGTTTGCCATTAGCGATGCTTTAAAATGCTACACGGGCAAGATAAACAATGTGGGAGGAGGTCGTTTGTATTTTGTGACATGTAGCGCTTCGTTTAAAAATAAAAATAGGCGGTTTTCTTGGCGTTAAATAATCTCAGTCCATTGCTTCCCTAATTGAGTCCAAGGAGCAAATCGGACACTGAGGTATTGTCGCACATGTCACACATATTAGGCATACAAAAACAACTTTCAGAATTAATATCGGTAATTCTAAATGTTGAAAGTCAAGATGCGGCTATTTCTATGGCTTTTGGTGAATAGAAGTATAAATGGATGGCTTAATAACATTTGTCAAGTCGATGAATTGTAATATTTCTACAACTTTTGCTTGTTCCCATTGGGTTTGGCTGGGGTAAAAAACGATGGGAAAAGGACAAGCTGTCAATCATTATGCAAAGAAGCAAAACAATTTGGCATGAGGGCTAACCACTCTGCCACTGTGTTAGTCTAGAATGAAATAAGAGTTTTCAGAAAATAAGTGCAGTGTTTTATTTTTTTTTCTTTAAAGAGAGGCTGATTACTAACTGCAATCAGCGGTATACTTTTCTCTTTGAGGCCAATCTAAGTAATCAAACTATTTTTCAAACATTTTTACCAAACAGTTGATGCAAATTGTGTAACCAGGTAAGAAAACATAAAAAAAAAAACATCACTGGTCATTTAGCGACTGTCGGTGTTCTTTGTCAGCGGCCAATCATGGGTAGTTGTGATGCAAATCAATGCAGCGCCATCAGTGCGAAACGGAAAAGAAAACCCGTTAGCTCTTATCTACAAATGGATAATAGCAATGTAGCTGTCGGAACATAAGGGCACAAACAACCGGTGCCGTTTTTGGTTGCAAATCACCTTGTTTACCGAGCGCGAGCTGCTAAGGAAACTTGGAATAACAATGTAATTTTTCAAACTGTCACTCATCTCTCCATGGCACCGACACCAGCTGGGAGTGAGCGGTTTTGTCTGGGGGGGAGGCGCTACTTTCTCTCCCGGCGGAAGAATCCCAAACGTGTCAGCTATGAAGACTTATTCTGTGAGTTAGCGGGGGGCTCGTGGCCATTAGCCGCTTTAAGGCGCGACTGCCAGGTGAGGCCATTTTTTTTCCAAAGCGCGGTAATTACCAGGCAGTAGCGGCGGAATGAGTCTCGCCCCGGGCCCGACCTGCCTGAGCCGCCGCTGCACCTGGGGCTATGTGGATGTGCTGTGGAAGCCTGTGCACTCGGGCGGCTTTTGTTTTGGCAGTATGTGTCCTGCTAATCGGCTAATGAATGTCCCGAGCCGTGCTGACAGCGAGTTGGGGCCGTAGAGAGACAAGGTTTAATGAGAGGTTACCAAAGCATCGGTTCCACTGTTAGCGGCATGGCACAGGTTGGTGTAGGTTGGACTGCATCGCCAAATGTTGTCCGCTAAGGGCCAAATGTGTCCTACTTGAGAACACGTCGCCCATAATGGTGTGTTGTGTTGCTTGGATTGTAGCGAACTAAAAATAAATAAACTTTTCTCAGGCAAAATAAAAGTCTTTGCTGTTTCAAATGGCCAGAAAATGTCTTATTTTGAGTGGTTTTGTTTCTTTTTTCCAAAATGGAAGCATTAAAGGAGACATAATATGCTTTTTTCCAAGTACTTTAACTACAACATAAGTATCATCATTTTACATTTTGTTCATTGTAAACAGCAATGATGAGGAAACATCATGTTAAACGCTAATTAAAGTTGATTAATATGTACCCTTTAATTGTTCTCACTTCACACAAACTACATTTACTCTTGGGAAAATTGGCTAGGCTATTAAAATATTAAAATAATTTGAGAGCAACACAATGTTTGAATGAGATATTGATAAAAAAAAAAATTAAACTACGGTCAATGTATGTGTTGGTGGAATCTGAAGCCGTTCTGACAGCAGGTTACCGAGCCTTAACAAGCAACCGTCCTGGGCAGTATACCTTGTTGAAACTGCGCCCGGCGGAGTCCTTCTCGCTGGGTCGAAGCTCCTGCAGTTGGGCGTCCAAAATGTCCACGAGCTGCTCCATGAGACGCACCGAGGAGCTGACGTCCCCCGCGAAGACTGGCCCCTGGGTGTGCCTCGCCAGCTCATTGGCCAAATTAGCAGCGTTCTCACCGGTTCGGATCTAAAAATAGACACACAGAGTCAGTGGGAAGCTTGTCAAGATGAGTCTAAGTCAGGTTAAAGTACTGGGGTGTATATCATTTGAAATTCATTGCAGACATGGTTAGAAGGGAATGAAAAGATTAAAGTACAAAGTGACTTGTTCTACTGCTGGGGTCCACAAACTTGACGTTCCACCCCACCTGGGGTCTAGACACATGTCATATATCATATCGGTGAAACACACCATGGTGTGTTGACTAAAAAAGAGCATGCAGAATTTGATATCATTCTAAATTACAAGTGATACAATTAGGCCAAAGTAATGACTTGTCTATGCATCTGCCACCACAATGATTTTAATAATGGTCTAATATTTCAGTCCCTCCTCTGTTCTCCATCACAGCTCCTGCGCGGATTTAATGGTTTATTTAACGCCACCCTTGTATTAAATAGTTTGAATGCTGATGGAAAAGTAACAGACTCCTCTGTCGTGATGTTTTGCATGACTCTTATCCTGCTCTTTCATGTTCAAAACACAAAAATAAGCAGACGGTTCCTCCTGCTAGTTCTCATATGCGCTCTGCAGAGAGAGAGAAAGAGAAACATGCATGGCTCACTGACGTGAGCGCAGCTCTTTGAACTGGCTCGTTTGTCACCGATTCACTGCCTGTGTGACAGCCACACATTTAAATAATTGTCGCGCCAAATTAACAGGGCTGGATTTTAAAATTATTCAAAGACTGAAAATGACTTTTGGTCCACCAGTTGGGGACCCCAAAACTAAAATAAGGAACAAGAGCCACACTAAGGACTATTTAACAGTTTTAACATTGTTCTTCCATATCCTGGTATTAATCAAGGCCACGTATTCATAGAACCACAGTTATATTTGTGGACCGGGAACATCATCTATTCTAGAAGAGTTCAGCAAGACAATTCTTTATTACAATAACATCTAATGGTTTTGAGGTGCAATAGGTTGCATTCACCTTTTTTGTTGTAATACAATGAGTTCTTAGATCTAGTGACTAAAACTGGGAGCCCACTTTACGCATGTAAATGTCAGAACAGAGTCACACTGTGTGGCGGTTCACACAATAACTCGTGGCTACGACCACAGTTTGTCTGCGTGATTATCAGGCTCTAGGCTCAGTGTGGTAGTTTTACCTGTTAGCGGAAGTAGCACGACATGCTAGCGGTGATTTGATTTGTAAACGTTAGTAAATGGAGGAAAAATGATAAGACAAGGTCCCGTTCACGGGGAAGCTTTTCTGCTGTTACTTTGAGGAGCACTTGTGTTTACATCTTTGACAAAGATTGATTGTAGAAGCAGCGACAGGAGGACTCACTCTGCGACCAACAAGTTTGAAATAAATCATAGCTCGTCTTTGGTTGTACGACAGTTCTAAGTTTAGTCTTTGTCCTCATCTCACTCTGAGAGCGCCGACCACAATTTTAAGCTACAACTCAAGATTTTCCCCTAAAATGATGATTTTAACCCCCTGTGCTACCTTCAAAAATGGTGTGCGGGGGTTAAATATTTTTTTTCCAAGTTCTGGAGAGAGCGGGAAGACCTGACAATAATTTTATGGCTATAGCCCTCGTACTAACATTGCAAGTTTGTGGAGCCAATCCTAATCAAATAATGCTAACATTTAATATTTTAGGCTCAAAAGTTTTAAAATTGATTTCAAAAATAATTGTCTGTAGAGTTATATAGGTCCAGCATTCATCTCAAATTATGAAATAATATCAAACATTTCAATTATTTACACCTGAAAATAGCGGTATAGACTGAAAGAATGGCTATACATTGCTAGAACCTGTTGCAGCCCTTTGTGAAGAGTGGTATTCCCTCTTTGAATGTGGCATGTTTGGTGTTGCGCTTTATTGTAACCACTGTGTAGAATGTGTACATCTGACAGACTTCCAGCTGCAGGAGAGTGGAACTTCAAAGCGCAGAGTCACTGGAATAGCAGCGTCTTCAGGCTCTTTGATTGTAGTGAGCTCAGACGAGGACTTGGCACACTCTGCACTGCAGTTCTGATCTTTAGATTCAGTCGATACGGAGCTGTGATCATGTCTGATTATTGATATCAAATCCTCTTGTTGGATTTCTACAGACTGTTTGAATGCTGTATGGACCGTTGTTAAATGGATATTTCAGAGAGAGAAAAAAAAAATGTAGACATACAAAATAAACATGACACTTTTTTTCCCCCATGTGGAAGAAAAAATAAAGCATATCTAAATTTTCATGTGTGCATTAACAAAAATGTAACGTGATCTTTGTATTCTTTTCATGTAACAATAAAATTTTCATTTTCATTCTTTTCTTGTAACCATGTTACACAGAGGAATATATCCAACTGGATTTTGAATTAGTCAGTAATCGTCCTTCTATACGTTTTCTAAAGGCTCTACCACCCGTCTCAATGGAGATATAATTACTTTGGGTGGACCAAATTTTTCCTCACTGAAGACAAGCAGGTGAAGCCTACAGATGAAGTTACAACCCTGATTACAGTATGATATATAAAGTTTCATGTATTGTTTTTTTCGTATTAACACTGTGATTGATTGAATAAATCTGCGACGAGTTGTCCCCTGTTCAGGGTGTACCCCGCCTAAGGCCCAAAGGCACTGGGATAGGCTCCAGTCGCCCGCAACCCCTAACGGGAACAAGCGGTAGAAAATGAATGAATGAATGATTGAATAAATACATAAAAATAGATACATCAATACCAATATACAACATAGTTTTAGACTCTGACACCAAACCTCAACAAACTTTACAGTTCTAGTCAGAGACAAAAGAAATTTAAGTTTTTGGAGTAGTTTTTGGACATCATACTTTACATCATACTCCTACTCGAGTAATATTTACTTTGAAGTAACAGTACTCTAGAGTAATTTCTTTCCTGGCTAATTCAGAACACATCTGGTGTCTTCCCTATCCTGAGTATGTGATCGATTGCTCTGTCCCACGCTTACCTTTTGAGCCACTTGAGTGACCCAGTGGGAGGTGCAGTTGCTGAGGTCTGGCCCGCGGGAGCACCAGGACCCGGACACGGTGCACAGGTAGGAGGCGATGCCTGCGAAAACACAGAAGCACACAGTGGTTGGACATGGGCCAAATGGTGGGTCTGATACCCTTTCCCCGGTTGCTCCTCTGTACAGAGCCACACTCTCAGTCACTTTTCCAACGCCTCAACCATTTACAGACACATTGTTCACTGTACAAACCATATAAAGCATTTACAGCATTTGGACAAATTCAAGCAATTTTAAAACACAATACACCAGAGCCTTTTCTACCCAGCTGAATATTTTATGGGGACACAAAACTTTAAACTGTCTACATTTGGAGATTTATTGTGTTGGGTTGTTTAATCTAAATAAACCCCAAATTGCATATAAATTGCATTGTTGACAAGCCGGATAAAGAGGGTGAAATGATAAAGAGTTTGATGGATTTAAATGAAACATAATTCACAAAAAGTGTACTGCAAGTGTAATGTTTTTAAAGTAAAATAATTGACCCCCAAGTTGCAGAAATCCAATATTGTCGGATAGAGTTACCGGTATAGACCAGCAAACAATTATGGGATCCCTTGTTCAAGATTGTATTAAAATAATTTGGAACATACCCAATAATAAATTTTCAAATCAGATGCCCATTACAATTCTTCATTAAAGGCACTGTACCTGTATTTTTTTTACAATCTTACATTTAAAAAAATATATATATATTGTTGGCAGCATTTAAAAATTATTCCACACATTCCTAACACATTTCTAGAACGTTATTATTTATTCACCACAATTTTTATTTATTTCAAAATAAATGTATATAAATGATTCTCTTTTTCTTCTCACAGCGGTCTGATTTTGACCCTAAGAGCTGCTTTTAAAATATTACTGCACTGGAGCAAAACTAATTTAACTTTCTTACGTGAAACTACAGTATATGAGTTCCAGCTCCTTTAAGCTCACCTGTAGTAGCCATACTACACATGTAGTACACATGTAACTTGATCAGCTACACTTAATAAAGACCACCACTTCCTTGACTACATGAGTGATTCCAGCCTCCTTTTTTCACCTCTTCAGTCACAACATTGTCTCGTCCTCACTTTCATCGTACAATAGCCCTGCTTTTATTTTGACAGCTCTTGTCAGTTTCAGTGACAGGGTGCCAGGGCCGACTCGTGTGAGATTCTTGTGCACTGTCAACCCAGCCGTTATTAGAACGACCAGCGGAACGGCGCTCCTCTCTACACCCGCTTTAGATGGCTGGCTTCCCACGTTTCCGACTCTTTTTTGTTGTTGGTTGAAATGTAATGACTGCTTTCTGGATGTAACTAGAGAATTCAAAAACAGAGCTTTTTTTGCGGAGCTTGTTTTCATACCTTTCCAAATATTATCCATCATCTTCATGGTGATGCATGTGCTTAGCGAAACAGGAAATGGGCATTCTGCACTCGGATTACTCTTGTTACAGGGGGAAAAATGGCTTTTGGGCTCGACTTGGATGTGGAACATAAACAATTCATTGTGGAGAGCTGCAGTAGAGTACGTCCTGATCGTGCTGAGGTGGTGATTAAGTGTTTATAGTATTTACTTCAAACTCCAACCCAAACAGTGAAGTCATGTACCCCTTTCATCCCTCCAGGGCACAGTCTCCTCAAAGCGTTTGGGCTTGGTCTGGCCAATGCGATACATCTTTTATTAAATAACAATAAAAAACTAGTTTTCCCAAATATTTAATCTATTAAAAGAGGTAGAATGATTCCTTTGTCATGCCATCGCTTGTAACTGGAAGACTTTTATGCCAGGTGCCCTTCCTGTTGTAACACAAAAAGATAATATTTACAGCAGAGTGGCTAGAGAGTTCTCGATCGAGTTCTCTAGAGAAGGTTGCAGGAACGACTTCCGGGCTTTTCTGTGTGGCGTTTGCATGTTTCTCTGCGTGTCTGGGTAGGATTCCTCCTGGCACTCTGGTAAAGATCCTGGTTAAAATCCTGACCGCTGTATTGCCTGTGACTACTGCTCCTGACAGGTTGCCAAAGCGACCTTGAAGGATGGGTCAAAATACAAAGACAAATTTGCCTACAGAGACAATAAAATGTCCCTTCTTTGTTTAAAAAAAAAGAAGGGATTTTCGTATATGTTTTAAAGGGTTTTTAGTCCAGAAAATGACTAAGATGATCAAAATACGATTAGGATAATTATTTTTTTAATAGGAAACAATTATTTGATTGATCAGTGTAGCCCCAGCAATGAAGGCATCTAACCCAGTGATTGAATTATGGCATTTTTGCTTGACTTTTTGGTTTACTCAATTCAAAAGTTCTTTAACGTCAATTCTGTAATGGGTTTTGTGACCAGTCTTAAGCAGCAAACTGTAATGGCAACACAATTTACATGAACGTCTAAAAACTATTTGTATAACATTTGAAAACAATGTATACCTGCACTTCTTATTTTTGTTTGAAGTGCCTGTCAAATGATGCCAGGTCTCAGCCCAACCTTTAGCACAAAATGCTAAAATAACCCTCTTGTTGTGTAAATATGAACTGGAGTCCACTCTGACTGCCCGGACGGGGATGAAGTACCTCGTGTTCCCTTGGGGCAGGGTCTCTCCACTGTGCTGCCGGTGTGGGTTTGGGGCCAGTCGATGGCTCTCCTGCGGATGGCCTCACAGAAGCGCCGGGGTGTGGGAGGCAGCTCTGCCACAGTGGGCTCAACAGTGACAGACACAGAGGGCACTCGGGGGACCTCAAAGGGGTCCCGGCCATCCCTGGGGTCCGGCCCTGACATGGTGGTATCACTGTGCAGTCGGACGGTGGACACAGCGGTGGTGGTGAATGTGGGGGTGGTTTTGGTGTTGGACGGAGGGGCAGAGAAGTCCTCAATGGTCGGTACTAGAATAAGAGAAGAACAGAAATGTTACAAATGGGACAAAGAATAATAACTGACTGCTGCACAATACACAGCAATCAATATTCAAAGAGGCTGTACCGTATTTTTACCATCTTAAAAACAAGACAAACAGAACTACCGGTAGTTCATTTTAAACTGTTTGCAGTGGTCGGAACTTATTGCATCCTAATTATTCACCACAATGAGTTATATAGGGCTTTTCACAACACTTTCAGAGACCAGAGCAAAGTTTTGCCATCACGATAATGCTAGCTACTATAAAGCTAACAACACATTCCTGGTTCGCGGTCGATAAAACTCTTTATGATTAGATGCAGACAGCCCACATCCATCTCATTTTGACCCTAAGAGCTGGTTTTACAATATATCTGTCCGAGGGCAAGACACATTTTACTTTAGTGCATGAAAAAAGTACAGCCCTCTTAAATCACAGTTTGGACTGATGCATTTATCAAATCACACAGGTTGCAATTATTTCTATAAAAATATTCTTTCAAGGGAAAATATTGACCCTGCAGTTTGAAACTCTATAAACGGAAAGAGGTCTATTAGTTCATGTTCAAGCTGTTCATGTTTCAGTCTACTCATAAATGTTGGGAGTAAACTGAAACAAACACATTTTCACATTGAAGAAATAAATTCATTTATTTGGATATTTTGTGTTTATATATATATATATATATATATATATATATATATACACACATATATATACACATATATACACACATATATATATATATACACATACATATATATATATATATATATATATAAACACCACACACACACACATATATACATATTTTATATATACTATATATATACACATATATATACACATATTACACATATATATATATATATATAATACATAAATACATATACTATTACATACATAATATACATACATATAATATATATATATATATATAATATATATATATATATATACATATATATATTACATATATATATATACATATATATATATACATATATATATATATACATATATATTATATACATATATATATAATATACATTACATATATATATATATATTACGTATATATATACCATATATATATATATATATATATACATATATATATATATATATATCGATATATATATATATATATATATATATATATATATACTATATATATATATATATATATATATATATATATATATATATATATATATATATATATATATATATATATATATATATATATATATATATATATATATATATATATATATATATATATATATATATATTATATAGTATATATATATATATATATATATATATATATATATATGGCATTCAAAAGTCTCTCCGAAACTAACACAAAGTCTCCCATCAGCATAGATTTTATCAGAGGTGCCAATTTTAGAGAAGGGCGGCGGTGTATGTTTAGTCAAGCGCACAGATTGTATTGTCACTAAACAAAAGTAAACATTACATTTTACATACTTATTGAAAAAGCATCGCAGCACAGTTCCAGGGGTGCATTATCGTCGGATTTTCCTGCCCACTACCACACATGAACAGCATTTCAAACTTTGTCGCAGTAACTTCTATGGCCCTGCAGCACAAAACTAATGTGAATGGCATAAACGTGATGTAATTTAGCAATTTAGGGATGAGACACGAGATTGGGTCAACAACAACAACGAGACAAGACGAGATTTTAACATGACAGAATAAACTAATTGTGTGGTTCAATTCACAAGTTTTGGCCTAAAACTTTTTTTTCTTTTTTTTGCTGTCATTGTAGCACTACTTTTTCAAACTACGACTTCTGAAAAGGTGTACCGGTAATTCTCATAGATAATTCTACAAATGTGCACAATCTTGTGACAATTTTATCTTGCGACATCTTGCCTGATTCCTAAGGCAGCTTTTTAACAAAGAGCAAGAGGAAACTTTCAATTTCAACTTTCAACAGAATTGCAATAGAGATTTCTTTATCTACATAAAAATCAACAAACATTCACCCATCAGTCGCAAGGTCCGGTAATTTCTTTACATTGGCTTGTCCTAACACAGCTCATAAAGACATTTTTGCTATTCAGAAGGATATTAAGAGTTTAGGTTACAAAAATATATAAGTCTTAAAGTCTTCCAAGATATCAAATTATACGTTTTAAATGTATTATGATAACGCAACATGGTAAAACGCGAAGGGAAAAAACTTTACTTTGTCCATTTGTTCCTTCCTTGAACAAATTGGTTTAAATGATGAAAAAAAAGATTCAGCACTGGACTCTGTTTTAAAAAACAAAACGTTTCACTCTCATCCAAGAGATTCTCAATGAAGAAGACTCTTGGATGAGAGTTGAAACGTTTTGTTTTTTCTAACAATCTTCAACTGAATTTTTCCTTGAATTGGTTTAAATGATGAAATATGCACAAAACTGGAGAAGAAGCATTTCAACAATCTTCTCAATTCTGCCATAAATATTAGACTTTGAGGTTAATTCCTGTACCGTGGGGTTTGAGTATTGTTGTCCTATAGTTATTAACAATATTCATCATTTTGCACTTTTATGTCAGCCAAACCCAGAACCACATTTCCAGGATTTTTTTTTCTAACTAAATTGATTATGTTTTCAAATGAAATCAGGCAACATATGATAAATATACCCATTCATGAACCCCATCTGTCTCTAATACTGAGCATGCCGTTTAGATTAACGGTCTATTGACTCACAACGGACTTAAAGCCACCTACAACTTGTTCCTCCCCCTCTTTTTCTACTCGGCGTACATACATACATATCTCTCTTTATCCCGAGCTGTTTGGAGCCCATAAATAAGACGCTTTCTCTCGGTGGGGCATCCTGTGACACGACGTTGATTTGGTCCCAGCAAGCCCCAGTACACCACGGGCTGATTAACTGTCAACAGTGAAGACAAAGCCGCCATGCATTTATGTGGTGTTTTTTTATGTATTTTTTCCCCCTTCTTTCGTTTGCCTTGTTTATCTCGCTCACTTTGATAAAGCTAGTGCGCGGAAGAAGAAACCGCACCGCTCCGAGCTAAACCCATACATCAGCAATAATGCGATTCCACCACTGTATTCAATCCACGCCTACTACAGCCTTTCTGCGTGTGCGTTTAGCGATTGTGTCTTCAGGTGCGCACGCGGTCGATGGGTATCTGGGAAAAAGAGTGCCCGGAGATAACTAGGAAATGAAAGCAAGAGATGGGGTGGATCTATAAAATTGTATGCATTATGAATAGCCAATGAGGATAAAGGGGGATGAGTGGGTTGCAGCCCTCATATGGTCCTAGTTTTGGGGCGAGTTAGTGAAAAGTTGGTTGTGCGCTTTTAAAAAGTTAGAAAAGTAATGAATTTGGGTTGTCAAAAGTTTTCAAAAGTCAATACTAAAAACGTATCGAAACTGAATGCAAATTTGAGCAAGTATCGATACAAAAAAATCACTTTAAAAGGCTCATTTATGCGCTACGTTGGAGATGCATACGCATACACGCAGCTTCTGTCTGGCCTCTTGTGTCGTTTCGTCCATCATTCGGTCTGTATGTACGTCTTAAGTCCGGAGCTTGAGTACACACTGGAGCTGTACTTGGGCTGACCACTAGAATAAATTTTTTCACCTCGTTTTCTTGGCACTTTTTTAACGAATGTGATCTAAAAAACTGCTGTGTTTGTTTTTCAAGTTGCACTTTTTCTTGCGTTCTGGTCAATTCGCTAACTGACTTTTAGCACCCGCTGGTGGTTTTTACCAGAAAAAAACAGTTGGAAGTTTAAAAGAATAAACACAATCATGATCTTGAGCTTTATCAGATTAGTATAAGGCCACAATGTCTAATAAAGATAGTACTATTATTTTGCGTCAATGCTAAATAAATGCCAGTCTGGAAAAGAAGCTTTTTAAATGATCACTGTGGTATCGAATTCAATATAAATAATCAAAAATATTCCTTAGTAATACAATTTTGTTTCAAAGTTTAGTATTAAACAATGAATTTCAACTGAAAAAAAAAAACATAAGATCCAAAGTTACTAAATCTACTTTAAGTTTTTCATACACAAAAACAAGGCTTGATTATGTACGTTTTTTCAGTTTCAATGTAACGGATAAAACAATGATGGCAAAAATAAGGTTCTTCATTGATTTACTTCATTTGAGTTAAATCTGCCTTACCAAAACATTTCTCTAGTGAATAGGCAAACAGTTATTTTGCATGCATGCCACTGTGTAAATTAAACACATTTTATTCTTTATTCAAAAAGAGTTGTGTACTTAACTATATGATGCTTTAGGATGAGTGCTGATTGGCTGTGTGTTGGTGGTCCACCCTAATTCACCCTTCTGTCTGAAAAAACAGTCCTGGAGCTGTGTATGTGCCCGAAAAATTATGAACGGAAATACAATGTGCTGAAGGGTTTGTGAGAGCTAGGACTGATTTTATAGATGTAAATATTTCCTCCTTTTCCAGCTGGTACCCCAGCTTTAACTTCATTATTCTAAAAGGCAAATGGCTATTGTTATAACAGATAATGTTGTAAAAATATTAGAATTTCTGGAGAAAGGTACTGGAAGTTGCCATTTAAGATGTATAACAGAAAAGTTTCCTGGGGCAAAAGCGTACAGCATTCATGAGCTTTTACAATCCTGTTTGACACTTTAGGGCATTTGAGAACTATATTGATCATGATTAGGTTTCTAATTTATTCCTGATTTACAATATTATGCAGGTAACAGAATGTCCATACAAGGCCTCCGCAGATGCCCACAAACAAAAGAAAGCATGTCGAGGAACCATATTGAAATAAATATATTACAATTTCAAAAACGATTGCACTGTTAAAATAGCATTCACAGTTTACATCATTTATTTTGTCAAAGATGATGATTAGCTGGACATATCAATATGCTAGCATAACATCGAATAAACTCATTATTCATCTAAAAGGTCACTTGAGACCTAGTAGTAGCATAAACACAATGTGTCAAAAACTGAAACTAGTACGGTAAGTGGTTCCATATGTAGCTGTTCTAAGAAACGAAACTAGAAATAAGTGCTATGTGAGTTTATGGGTACATGCTAACAGTCACTCACGGAAATGATAATATATTAGAGAAGAAGCAGCTAGCAAATCTGACAATAGGCACAGTGCACATACATTTTATACTGCTTAAATGTTATTTTCTTTCAGCTATCAGAATGCTGTACTAGCCCACAAAGTGACATTAGCAAAATTTTAAAATAAGAGGTATTTCTCAAGCTCCTGAGTTAGAAAGTCGCACTCCTGCGTTTCTAAGTCTGGCTCACTTGAGAAATACCTCTTTTTTTTTTTTTTTAATAGAAAAGAAAATTATGCATGATTTCCAGATTATAATGATTATTATAAAATTAAATAAAAAAAACTGCAGTGTGCAAAAGTGTTCAGGCACCCTGTGTCAATACTTTATGGAACTGCCTTTCTCTGCAATTACAGCTGCAAGTCTTTTGAGGTCTGTCTCTACCAGCTTTGCTCACAGCTCAAACTCAGTCAGATTTGATGGAGAGGTTGATGGTTTGTGAACAGCAGTTTTCAGATCTTCCACAGATTCTCGATTGGATTTAGGCCTTGACTTTGGGCCATTCTAGCACATGAATATATTTTGTTTTAAACCATTCCATTTTAGCTCTGGGTTTATATTTAGGGTCGCTGTCCTGCTGAAGGTGAACCTCCGCCCCAGTCTCATGATTTCTTCCAAGATTGCTCTGTATTTGGCTCCCGTCAGCTCTGAGTATCTTCCCTGTCTCTGCTGAAGAAAAGCAGCCCCACAGCATGATGCTGCACCACCATGTTTGACAGTGGGGATGGTGTGTTCAGTTTGCTGTGTCCCCCACATGGCTTCTGGCGAACTGCAAACTGGACTTCTTGTGGCTGTTTTTCAACAATGGCTTCTTCTTGCCGCTCTTCCATAAAGGCCAGATTTGTCTGTCCACCTGAGCTCTGGATCTCTGCAGCTCCTCCGGAGTTCCCATGGGCCTCTTGTTGCATCTCTGATCTGATCAGTGCTCTCCTTGTCCGGCCTGTAAGTTTTGGTGGACGGCCATGTCTTGGTGGTTTGTAGTTGTGCCATACTCTTTCCATTTACGGATGATGGCTTGAACAATGCTCCGTGAGATGTCCAAAGCTTTGGAAATCTTTTTATAACCTACTTTAAACCACTCCACAGCCCTATCCCTGACCTCTCTGGTGTGTTCCTTGGACTTCATGTCGTCGTTTGCTGCCCAAGATTCTCTTAACAAACTTCTGTGGCCTTCAGAGAACAGCTGCATTTATACTGAGATTAGATTACACACAGATGGACCCTATTGAATCATTAGGTCAACATTCAATCTTTCAACAATGATCGGGAAACATCTGAAAGCAACTGGTTGCACTCACATTTTCACGCTTCGATGTTTAATCAAGTCTGTGTAATCAGGTTTGTGTAATCCTTGTTAATGCATGTCTAATTTAATTTGATATTTATGATTATTTCCCCGCAAACATGAGGTTGTTTTTTGTAATAGAAGACTGTTGAGTAGCAACACACCGTTCTCCAGAACCATCTGTGTGTGTGTTTAACCTGTGTCTCTCTGACATGCGCTGCGTCCCACGGGGGGAGAGAGAAAGAGAGAGAGCGAGAGAGAGAGGAAGAGACTTGCATTTAGTTTCAGAATAATGACATGCCCCCTCTCTATGCTTCTTGTCTTAGTGACACAAAGCACCATAAACATACACGTTTGTCCCGCTCTTCTCTCCGTCAGTTCACCACCCTCAAGCGCATGTTCGGCGAAGAAGTGGACTGAACTATTATGAGAGAGGGGTGATTGAAACATAGAAAGTTGCTTTATTTGTCACACACATGAACTAAGGAAATATGACATACATTACGGGCCCCATACACTGTAATGAATATGAAGGAGCGTCTAAGGACAAGGGATGTGCTGGGACAGTTATCCATTTGCTTAATTCCTGTGAACATAGTTTAATCTGCTTCTCTATAATTGACTCTTTCATTGTTTAATTCTCTAACTTTTTGTCTGTTAAATAAACAACTCTTGAGACGGCCGCCGAGGCAACTGCTGTTGTGATTCTGGGCTCAGTTTACAACCTGTCGCCGTCTGATGTCATTTTCCTATTCTTGCAATGCATTGTGGTCTATATTGACCTGCCTATGTTTATTGTTTCTTTAGTTTTTTTTTTTGCATTCCATATATATGTCATACACTGCTATAAGGTCAACAGCACTATAACATACTGTATGTACGCAGCAACTTGTCAATAACATAAATAATCACGTGCATTTTCTATACGTGATTATATAGACCGTATTGGGATAAACACAGCTTCTCTCCACAGGCCCTGTTGCTCTCTACTTTTGTGCCTGAGTGCCTCGGTAGAAAAAAAAAAAGACAATATCATGCTATCTGACACTCCATCACCAGACAGATATATCCATTTCCTGTGAGAGCAACGGTGACAAAGCCTGCATTTCACAGTTCAGACTAATCGCCAAGCCAGGGGGATTCTAGGCTGATTTCTGTAAAACATCCCAGTTTATCATAAAATTGTTAACCTATGAAGTCACAGCTCATGGGGGGAACTGTGGCTTGACGTAAGAAATAATGACAAAATGGTCATCTACCATTTGTGTTTGGTCCCTCTAGCTAATATAGGCTACATGCTAACATAAAGCTTTTTGCAAAATGCAAAATGTAGCCTACAGGAGAACAAAGAGTAGTGTTGTGTCAAATGCGTTCATTTTTTAAAAGTGCAGCGTAACTATTTGGATGTAGAAAATATCTGAAGTTCTCCAAAACATTACCTCTTTTTAAAAGGGAGTAGTAACTAGAAAAAAAGTTGCGTATTACAATCAGGACAGAGATACGTCAAAGATTGTCTTTTTGGTTCTAAACTAGTTACTACTAAAATAATAGTAGTTGCATGGTTGGTTGTCCTGATTTTGGTAATGCAGTTGATATACACGGACACTAAGCACTAGACCACCCTCCGCCACCGCGTGCCAATACTGACATTTTAGTGAGTGACCTTTTTTCCGCGCAAATAGCAGGCGGCTAATTACCTTCAAACTCATTCAGTCATTGTGCGCCTTTCAGCCCCACATTCTCACATCCTTGCACAAGCAAAGACTGCGAAAAACGCGGCTGACATACGTGGTTAGCATGGAGAGAAAGGAGTCTGCAGTTAGCAACAGTGGCTAATGAGCAGCTCAGGGTGAATGCTAATAGAACTATAGCTGAGGGTAAGCACCAGAACCAACACCGTATAGTTTTAACAAATGTGGGCAGGGAACAAGATCTAACTGATATATAATGGATACTGAGCAATGACGTTTAGCCAGGCCACACAACAAGGTCATCATTAAAACAATTTCAACACTTTCCACGCATGTACTCGGACTGCAGAAATATATTACAACTTTCCAAATGAGTTAGGAAAAGAGGAATGTTCAGCATTCTGCATCAGTCATCACTGTGCTGAATGCAAAACCACTAAAATGGTGAAAACCAACAATACTTAATAAGCCAAAATAACAGCAAGTCATCCATGTTAGGTCCTTATTGATTGGACATTTTGAACAGCAGGTCGGCTGAAAATATTGATTGTATACATTTCCACAATACTGCAATGAGTCATCAAGTGCATTTTGGACAAATCAATTCCTCCAATCTGAATAATACAACTAGTGCAACAAGTGAAGTCTAAAACTGTGTTGAAAACACTGTGTGTTGCCTCTGAAGTTTTTATTGACTTAGGAAAAGTGGGATGATTCATCGGCTGACTGGCTTGATTCAATATATGCATATAATGCAATACGAGGGCAAGTGTAATTGGGTTTTGCGATATTAAAGCTGTGCGTACCTGAGCCCTGCTCTGTGCTGCAGATATGAGCCTAATATGCATGTGCCTGGAACAGCATGCTTGCATCACCTGATTAGGCACTCCTGAGAGCATATTGCTCCGACGCAGGGGTCCCAAGCACCTCTTCAACCGTTTCACTGAACATTGTGGGCCACAGTCAAGAACTGCAATTCATCTGTGGAGGGCTAATGCCAAAGAGCTGAATAACCATACATTCTGCGGCAACTACAAGTACAAAAGAACAGGGAAAGAATACAAGAGGTGCTGTGATTGGCAAAGAAATATTTAAACCTATAGTCATTTTCATAGTGTAAAGTTATTAAAAGTGTAATAAAACCATAGAATGAAACCGTGACATTATATATTTAATAAAAGGAACAGGGTTGTCGGGAAGTATCGAAAAAAAATCAGATACAAATTAAATATTCATTTTGAAGTATCGATACTAAAAGAAATTTAAATAAATAACATTAACAGCACATTGTACCTTTCCTGATATAATCCTGATTATAATCTTGCGCTTTATCAGAGCTAGTATAAGACAACATAGTAACAAAAATAAATCACTGTTATTTTAAGTTAAAAATGACAGTCGAGTGTGTAAAAATTGTGGTGTCAAAATCGATATTGATCGTGACAACACTACAAGGTTATTACTGAGAATGTTCAACAGCTTATTCCCTTTAAAAGAGCTGGGGTCTGAAGGTTATCCTAACCACTGAAAGACCTGAGGTTGTGTGCATCTGTGACACTCGCATGTAAATGCTTTCATGTAAAAAGCAAACTTTGCATTCTAAGTGAATATAAAAAGAAGTAGTGCTGGACAGAGACACACCACCACCACCAAATTTAAAAGCCAACTCTAGTGGTCCTGAAATCCCTTGTTTCAAGCACTTTTCAGTTACATCCTTTTCAGCCAATGGATTGTCATGTATCCATTGAATATGCACAATCAAAAGGTTGGGTTACCCTGACAAACAGCGGGAGAAACATTATGTTCTATTCATTGTCTTTTTTGGGAGAAAAGTAGATGCTGTTTTCAGTCATTTTCAGAAATACAGATCTTAGGGTCTTTTTTGGCAACAGCGTGCAAATGTGCCAGAGAACAAGGTTAATTTGTTTGACAAAAAAAGATAATGCGTCCATCGCATTCAAAAGAAGCCTCACACATCCCATTTTTTTTTACAATAGAATCTGTTGTTATGATAATATAATGCTCATCTCATCAGAAAATATCACTTTAATTAGGATGGCTCCGGGATGAGGAGTGACTGGATTTTATTTCTATCAGAGCAAAGATATCAATCTTTATCTCAGCCTCATGTTGGTATGTGATGCGTTTTCTATCACAGCGCCATTGTTAAAACATCTAGAACATGAAATATGCATAGGGAAGTCAATGGTACATCGAGTAAGTGCTCTCGTTACATTTCAGCACCAGCTTATTTTGAAGTCTCGAATCCTTGTGTGGCGCAATTTTCTTTTGATTGTTGTGTGATTCCCCTTCTAGTAAAAAGCCTGCGTGTCCTCTGATAGCACTCAAATCAGGAGAGGGCAGCACCAATTAGCCACCATTTCTCTGGAGAGCTGGTGAAGTCGCTCTCAAGGGGCAATTTGACACCAAAAGCCATACTGCAGCCATATGCCCGAAAAGCACCTCTGGTAAATAATGGAACAGTTCAGGTATGAGCGCTGAGGAAAAGCGCCCGTCACAGAGTTTGAATTGAGACACAAAGACATTAGTTAGTCTGGATGAGTATTGTTTTATAGCCCCCCCCCGGAGGAAATGACGGAAAATATTAAAACATAATCAAGACGATGCCGAGAGATGGGGGGATATGGTCCTGGCAGCTTGGATCATTCCATGTAAAACACGCCTGTAGCAAAAGAAATGGCACTTAAAGCATTTGACAGGAGCAACTTAAAACCTTCTTGACAGCTTAAAAAAAAGGAAACTGCAGTGGACAGTTTTGAGGGCAAGAATAAATATTTGTTTTAGTATTATGATCCTGGGTACAATGGGACCACACAGATTTTGCAAACGTCTATTGTACTGTGTGCTAAACGACAGGGGTTTATTTATTATTTATTTGATAGTCCTTCAAGTTCTGAATTCATTTTAATAGCACTTTCACGGTTTTAAGTAGCAGCAACAGTTTGGTAGTTTGCGTAATATTTCAGCTAGTCATTCCTAACCGGGATATAACTCACACCAGGAGAAGGGTCCCCAGGTGCTGTGGGCCGCTGCAGTTGTCCACTTCTCCTGACACATTACACCGGGGCAGGTCAAATGGAGAGGACAAATTTCCCTAAGGGTACAAAACACTTTCACTTAGCCCTGACCTCAATGCTTTTGAAAGTTTGAGTATATCAACAAGAAATATAGGACTGTTGAAGAATAGGGCTGTGGAGTTGATTGAACTTTAATCGAGATACAGTCATTTCAAAATGGTAAATGAGAAGCTTGGGGCTTTTTAACGGAAAGGTCTAACAATTCAAAACTAAATAATATATCTTTTAAAAGGGGGAATCTGAAGGATTTTGACTCAAAAAGTCCTATTAGACTTTACCATGCCCTGTTAGACATCTTTAATAAATAAATACATGAAAGGAATACAAACAGACGAAAAAAATATAGTAACAATCCTATTGGACAATTATCAGTCCAAAGTCAGAATCCTATAAGAGAAAAAAGATCACAAAATCCCACAGGGCTTAATGTGTGGTATTGTGTGGTGCGCTGTGTTGGGCTCTCAAAAGAGTCTAGTTGAATGTTAACAAAAGGCAATACCACAATGGCAAAGAAAAGATTACTTAGCCTTGTATTAAAGCATACAAGAATACATATTAAAATGCAAGAAATACAACCCAGGTGTGACAAGCACATATTCTATTTTCAACTCGAACACAAACTAACTGCAGCTAACAAACTTCAAAGGTGAAACATTACTTTACAACTTTATTCATATTTTTTTGGGATATGAAGAAAGGGTCATGAGCTAATTTATTATTAGAATATGCTATGTTATTCTTGTTAAGACATTGTTGTATGTAGCATGTTGTACACAGCATGCAAAACAGTGCATCTGGAGTGGACATAAGGCTCCATTTGTACTGGCAAAAGGCCTTCAGCCACACCTGAGGAAAACATGGGCTCAGACAGGCAGGACCCCCGAGGTAACGCACCACACTTTCTCTCCTTAACGGGTGACACGTCTATATGAGCTCATTCACTTCCCCTCGCTCTCTCTTTAGCCCCAATGATGATTTGTGAATATTTTATTGTGTCTTTGATATAATGCATGTCTTTACTTTTTATAGTTTCTTTTTATTGATCTTATTTGCACACTATGTTAACTTAAAGGCTGCAGCTAACCATCATTTTGCCAATCGATTAGTCTAGCAATTATTCTTTTGATTAATCGATTAGTTGTTTAGAACGCGAAATGTCTGTAAATATGAGCTAGAGCATATTACTGATAAAATTGTTTTTTTTTAAATCAAAACCGCTAAAATTACCCATGTGCTGTGTCATTTTTGATGTAATTCCTGCTTTGTTGTCATTGAGTCACAAACGATTATTCAATTACTAAACAATTATCTCAATGATCGGTTCGTTGCGATGAATCGATTAACTTGTTGCAGCCCCAGTGAACATAGCATAAACCAAGCATTTAACTGCATTACACACAAAATATACCATTTGCAGGGGTTATAAGTTGTTCCCGTTTTTTAACAAAAAGCTCAAATAAAGTGACTTGCAGCTTCTTTGCGCACTGA
Source organism: Chaenogobius annularis (assembly GCA_015082035.1). Classification (NCBI taxonomy): domain Eukaryota; kingdom Metazoa; phylum Chordata; class Actinopteri; order Gobiiformes; family Gobiidae; genus Chaenogobius; species Chaenogobius annularis. The sequence goes on from BJKM01000014.1 coordinate 1,768,341, forward strand.
TAAATGGTTTCAAATCTTCACATGAAACGCTAACAAGGCTATTCCTCCAGCTCTCTTAGCTAATAAAAGGAAATGTCAGGTTTGAGGCAGCGCTGGTTAAAATCACTTAAACGTTAGCAGCATTCAATTTACAGAACACAAAGACTTAAAAGCTGCAATAATGGACTCAAAAAAACAAAAAAAACAAAAAAAAACGGGGTGACTTTTCTTGCATTTAACCGGGAAGACAGAGGCGCTTAGCAATTAACCAAACTAACAGCCATGTTGCCACACTAATGACGTCCAATATACCACTATGAGTAATACAAAAAAATACGTCCATGGCTCTATTGGGCCCCGCGCTGCTGCTACGGCATGACTTAATGAGACTGTCTCCGAGGATGAGCGCTAGCGTTGGTCTTTTTTTTTTGCGCGCTTTACTTAGCCGTGCCGGTAATTAATGACAGAGAAAACAAATCCCGCAGGACATGAATTTTGCATTAGGCTGTTTATATTCTGTTCAGATCGGTTCAGGCTCGGATGTTGAGGAGGGCAGAGGGCGAGGGAGATAATGTGCGGGCCGCGGGTTCATAACGGGCGAATCCATATGTCAATACCCCGGTATCATTTCACTGGTGATGTATTATGACGTACAGGAGTTTGACTGATGGCTGCAGGGAGAAAGGGAGCGTAGGGTAAAAGTAGAGCCGTTTTAAGCTAAGTTAGGACACAGGGTTAAGCAGCAGTTAAGTGATTAATCCGGCTAATTGTGGTGGTGGTCGGTTGCAATGTATTAAGTTTAGCGAAAGATGTTTTTGTAAGCTTGATTTATTTGATGTTTTTTTGTTGGTTTGATTTAGATATTGCAAACCCAAGAAAGCAACTTGGACAGGTAACATGTTTCTAAAATGGACCTTTATGATCTTTAAAAAAATATTCTGTGTTATTGTAAATTAAGGTGAACTAGATCAACTTTAGCGACAAATCTTGCCTAGAAACAAGTGTTATTTACTATTGCTTAAACTTTGCATTTTATATTGTAGTTACCCTTGTAATAATACCTTGTAAGAAAAGGCAATTTATTGCTAAAACAGCTTTGGGAGATTGAATATGACCTTCTGGATGGAAGTCAAAACGTTTTGATTCCACAAACTTTGTCCAGATGAACTTTAAAAGCCTTTCTACCATGGAAAACTCCGTACCATTCAGTATTTACTATGGCAAGATACTTCCCAATATAATAAGAAAGCAATGAAACATAAAAAGCTACTTTATGATCTATACCCCATATGTATTTTCATTATTAAATCTTTATACTGGCTTCAAGCACATTTTTCTTCTCTATTTTCATCTTGTTTCAGTGAGCTGTGGTTTGCTCAGGGCTACAGCCAAAAACAAAGAAAGAGAAGGATGAAAAACTGGCTCATATTGGTGAGCTGCTGCAGTCGTGTTGATTGGACAATACAAATTCACAAGGACCCAAAAATCTGAAATGAAGCTTATTTGTGTTATTCCTGCGACGAGCGGTGTACCCCGCCTAAGGCCCAGAGTCACTGGGATAGGCTCCAGTCACCCGCGACTCCTAACGGGAACAAGTGGTAGAAAATGAATGAGTGAAAGCTTATTTGGATCTTGTGACAAACAAAAAGACAAAGAAAAAGCAATTCTATATCAATGTTTTGTCAGGGTGGTTTGGTTAAACTTTGAGAGGTAAACATGGCATTTGCGACGCACAATCATAAGCATTAAAGTCTTTTGAGATGTAGAAAGCTTGGCCTAAACAGATAGTCATGGCCTTCTCAAAGTTGTTAGTAAAACCTACTGGAACAGTCCTTTATAGAGGTCCTTTTCCTGGTTGATTCCTAACAGATGCTGCATCATAATTTATTCATAAAAGGATTCTATATGACATCTGGTTTTGGCAAGCGCAAAAACCCCCCAAAAAACCCCCCAAAAATGTACCTTTCCCCCCTATTAGAATAATCATTTGTGAACAACTATTTCCATTTGATTCAGAAATGTATAGGCATTACATTATTGGTTGTTTAGTTGTCACCACTTCTGCCTTTTTTTTTCCTTCTCTTCTTTTCCTCAAACCTGAAACGCTCTTCCAACTAGCGATACACTTTAGAGACATCAAACTGCATAACATAACAATAACACCAGAGGCGGCGCCAGCCAGCAGGACCGCCGCACTGGACTACACCTAAAAAGACCTCCCCTGTCATGCCCACTTAAAACAATTTCAACCTCCAAAGCATTGTCTCGTCATGGCAACTAGCAGAACAATTACAGCGGGTCCCTCCTGACTGCGATGTCTATTTCTGATGCCGTGTGATGCGCAGGTGGCGCCCAAGCTTACAGCGCAAACGTAGATACAAACGTCCTCCTTTCTAGTCTGAAGCTTGCCTGGAGATGTCATTCGCTGCACAAAATGGCACGACAGTCGCGAAAGTGTCGATTTTGCAACAAACTAAATACATTATATATATATATATATATATATATATATATATATATATATATATATATAATACTTTTTTTTTTTTAATTAGTGTTGATTTGATCGTTTTTTCTGACTAGTAAATTAAGGCGTGCACGTTTTAGTTTTCAATATAACTAATTATTGTGCCAAAAAATATATATAAAAATTGCAAAAACACCAAGACCCTCCCTCAGATTGAAATTCACTTTTTTTTTAATGAAAAAGTTGGAAAAGGTTGATTTTTATTAATGATATATTTTTTAAAATGTTTTTATTATATAATTGTATCAAAAAGTATATTAAATCGCAATGGTGGACTGTACTTCAGTAAAATGTTTAGGTATCTGATTCTGTACTTTACATTAGTAACTTTTAGAGTGGAGACGTTTTACTTTTACTTCACTGCATTTGAGAGCAAGCATCTGTACATTCTACTCTACTACATTTTTTTAACTAGATCGAAACGTAAAAGACCACCTGAAATTATCATGGCGACATCCTGCCAAAAGATTTTCAGTTAAAGACCAGGTTTTGACAAAAATGTATAAATAAAATGATAAAGTTATTGATTCAGTCGCTTTCTTTGATCAAAAATAAGCACAAGTCTTTATCAGGATCACAACATTTGATGCTTTCAGCGTTTCAATCGCCACTTGTGTTCAATGCTGTCAAATGAAACCAACTGCTTCCCAACAGCCCCACTTGTTTATAATATTTATTTTTTCGTCCTGAGATCAATGCTATCTCGAAGACAAATTAATTTACTCTTCTTCCTTCCTTGTTAAGTTTGTCGCAGTAATTACTGCATCTTGTGATCGAGCTGTTTTGGACTGAAATCAGTTAATGTCCAGGCAAATGCAGTAAAGAGTTGTCCTTCCAAGTAAGGGGCAAAGACGCTAATGGCATGTAATAATATTGGCATGTAAACGGTTAAAGAGGAGGTGTACTCGCCAAGTATTGACTCTTGCCGTCTGCTGTTGCACGAAGCATTAGCAAAACATAGACATTCGCTTTAAATAGGTGTGGATTGTTTTTGTGAGTAATGCACAACCTGGGATCGATACCATAAATGATTGCGACTAATCATTCAAAGCGGCGCAGAGAATGAGCGAATCTGCAAACACCTAAGTTGAGCCGATCACGACGTAGCTGAGGTCAATTATTTTCCACTCTGATCAGAAAATAAAATGGGAAAATCCTGGCATGTAAAGCGTACTCGAATGAGTCACGGGGAAAACGTTGAAGGGTCTGACAGATAAGGACAGGCTTGCTCTGGTTGTGCTCAAAGCTAAACAAAACGCAAAAGTTTTCACTGATGAATCTTAACAGTAGCAATTCATTTTCATCCATGCCTGCACGACTTGAGACATTATTTCAGCGCCATTAGCATAGCCGAGCTGAATGGCTTGTGGACTTCATATCGTAAATCCCAACGGCTAAAGAAGAAGTTATAGGAGATGATCTAAAATGAAAACTAATAAACACAGAGGCAATTACTTTCGAGTGCCGTTCACTTTGGCTAGGGGCGATCGCAACTGCAAATGCCCACTCATTTCGAATGCTCTCTATAAAGCACACTTAATGATCGCCGGTGACGTTCATGCAACTTCTGATTGGATAGCGATAACAGCAGACGGAAAAACAAGTGCGCGGAATAATGAGTGGAATCATCAACTAACTACTGTATTTTCGCTTTGTTACTGTTGCGGCTCCGTGTTTACTGATGCATTACAAAAGCTGAGCAGGCACATTAAGGCCCCTCCAATGAAAATAGTCTATGATGACCACTTTCCCCTTCTCCCTAAGCCTCTTTTCAGACAGTGAGGCTAATTATGATAATTCACTTGTTAATTACATTTACATACATCAGGACGTGAATGGTGGCGCCGGCATGGGGAACTCATTAAACTTTGAGGATTTTCATATCTCCGTGCTTGATTGCGGAGAGGCTATTGGGCACAAAAACAGACAGACACTTCAGCCATAACCTCGCACTGCATCGTCTATATAGTCTCGCCTCTCCCTGGGGTGTCATGTTATCATGCTGGGGGAGATTCCAGGGAATAGGCAGGAAAACAAACAGACGTGTTGACAAGAGGCCAGAGTTCAGGCGCACACAGACTCCATTGAGACATCAGCGCCGACCCCCCTTCTTTAAACAGCACCAGCGCAGGGGAATCGCATTTCTTTGCACCGCTGCTACTCGCAAAGCCCTTCTGAATATCCAGAAGTTAAAATCATAATCCGGGCCAGCGCTTTGGGGCAGTAAAGAAAAAGTCAGGTCAAGGTTCCAGTTTCCTGCTCTGTTCGGTAGCTTTAGCGCCTGAGCTCGCCGAGATACTGCGGGATAAGGCCGTTGTCAGGTAATTAGCCCTATTATCGTCTTGATGTAAGGTCGCCTTCTGATGACACGTATGTCGCCTCTCCTGTTCCTCACAGATTAATTTAAACCCTGGGCCGCCTGACAAAACTCTCCACTGTAATTTATCCGCATTCCAGCCTCCAACCATTCATCTGCTACATACACCCGTTTCACCGTGTGGCACACTCTGGCTTTTAAAAATATTTTGTCACAATGGGGCTGCTATTATCTCCTGATCTATTACTGTGGAAAAAAGTTGATGAGGTTGCCATGGCAACACAACTTTTTAAAAAGAACCAAGGTGAGGAAATGGGAAAATGGATGGCTACATACTGCTCACAATACTTCTCTGATGTATCCAGGGTTCACAAGGCCAGCGTTCATAATGGTTTTGGATAAGGGTTGGAGATTAAAGAATTTGATAGGGTCCGAGCTTTGAGCTGAGCAGAGCGCCTCGGCTAGCGTTCACGGTAATAAAGGAGTCATATTTTTTTGTAGGTGCACAATCCCTTTGGGAGATATACCTCGTTCCAAGGTGAATCTGTAATTTTTTTCTGCAAATGAGGCCTTTCTCCCTAACACAAGCCCTTTTTTTTTTTTCCTTTTCTTTTTTTTCCCTTTCTCTCCCACCACCACCACCACACCTGAATTGCATCCAAAATTAAAAAGGCAGCCATCTGTGACTTCCATCCCTGGACCCAGACACAATAATTAAGCTAAATGAATGTAAGAAAAAAACAAAGGCAGACTCACCTTCAGCTGGGTCTGGAGGTCCAAAGTCCAGGTCGTAGCGGAGAATGTAAAAGTTATTCCAAACGTACAGCTGGTTGTCTCGAGGGTTGTAATCCACAGCTGTTATGTACTGATACTGATTGGGGAAGGGAATGTCTGTGTACTCGCCTTGGCTCAGCTTAGTATTGTAAATGTAATCAATTTGGCTCTTGCTAGATTCACTTTCATTTTCTTCGTAGGTGGAGCGCACGACATGCAGCACCCCGCAAACCATGAAGGCATTGGAGGCCGATCTCTTATCGTAGGCGGTATCCCATGTCGCCTCGAAACGCAAGGTGTATGGGTTGAGCTGGCTGATCACGATTCGCCCATTGTTCTGTTCCGTGGCGTAGATCACCCACAATCCCCTCTCGTCTACCGCCAGATCAATGTCCGTTTTGCCGCCCCAGCGATACGGCGAGGTGTCATGGTAGTTGGCGTTATTCACGATAGCCTCGCCGCTCTTGATGCGGGTGCGCGCAAATCGAACTTGACAATGTTCCTGGTGCGTTCCTTGTTGAAGAAAATGGCGCCGTCGTAGGCCACAAATCCCGTCCCATCGACTCGATGGGGAAGTTTATAGGTGGTGGTCTGGCGGCTGTTTTTGAAGTCGTCCAAGGATGCGTATTCAATGAGCGTGTCGGTACGATATGGAGTCCATGGCATGAAGAAGACCTTATCTCCGGCTTGAAGGGGGTCTTTGCACCAAGAACCAGCCTGTTGCTCAGCTTCGAACAGGAACGTGGCATCTCCTACTCCTTTCAACGTTCCGGGGCATATGAAAACTAGTGACAGAGAAAAGAACGAAAATAAATTTAAGTAGTTATTACTGGTATATGACTCAACCCTTTCTCTATGAAACGCATCACTCTTGCTGCTTAGAACAAAAGGTCAAGGACTGTGAATTTGAAAGAATTTTGTCTTTTTAAATAAATCTAACTAATAGCAACATAAAGTATGAATGAAATGTGTGCATCAAAAGGTCTGCTGCTACACCCAACAGGGACAGAACCAAACTAAAGTATCAAAAAACCTGCAATAAAGACATGGAATGGAAAAGTGGTGAAAAAGCCTCCCTAATGCTGCCTTTCACAAACAATTGGGGACATGGATACACATGCATATTCACATGTCATGGACATACAGTAAAAACGATGTGATATAAAAGGGGGATAGACTTCACATCTTGGTGTAAGGGTGAACAACAAGTTGTCATGGTGGTGGCGGCAGCAAAGCATTGGTATAAAATGAAAAGTGGAAATTGAGGGCTCAAGACTGAACAGCTCTAAAGGATTGTCACTATTTTTCCGTGGCAAAAGACAAAAGAGTGTTTCCAGTGATGGGTGAGGGAGGCTATGGCACAGATCCTGTTTTAAATTGGTTCCAAATAAACAGGGAACACTGAATTCCTGTTTCTCTTTCCATCGCTCTCGCTCTCTCTCGCTTTGAGATTTTTTTCAGCCTGTGCCAATCTCACTCAGCCATCACTGTTATTCAACATCACGTGCTATGGGTGCAGCAGAACTGGGGCCAAGCAAGCTAACTGGAAGCCAGATATACACTGCATTGTTCAAAATTTCCTGCAAAAAATCCACTGCAGTTTGAAGCTACAATTTGTGACCCTGGGTGTCACCTGCAATTGCATTTTGAGATTCATTTGGACTCCCGTAGGTGCACAAACAATCCTCCAATAGGGTTTTATTTGACAGAAGAGGCAATAGAGGAAGGGGGGTGGGAGACGTGAGGGGAGTTGTACTCAACACCACAGAACAAGGAGCCAGAGGGGGGTGGGGGGTGACCACGCATTTACCTTTTTGCTCCACTTCTATTTCAGGCATTGGAAAAGAAAGCAAAAAAGAGTGCAAAGGGAGAGAAAGGTTATCATGTGTCAACTAGCAGGTACAAAGAAGAGTTAGTTTGAAGGATGACCCTTTGATGAACCAGGTTGCAGTTTTAAGACGCTAGGGGAGAGAGAGAGGATGTTTGTTAGTCAAAGTTGTCTCATCCTAGGACATAGAATCAGTTTGAAGTCAAGCAAAAAGAGCTGTGCTTCGCGGTGCATGACATTTTTCATTCCTATTATCCTTAACTGCCAACAAAATAACACACAAGCCATTGTAAATGCAGAATCAATGCCTCAAAAGGTGCAGTTTACAAGGCAACAGTACTCCCTGAAAACTGTCTTTTTGGAACTTTTGATAACAACCTTCAAAAGGAGTATTTTTGCTGCAAATTGCTCTATGCTGACAAAGTGTTAACTCGCACAGTGACATCTGTGTGTAAAGGCATACCAAACCGCTAATGGTTGTATTGACTTGTGTTGCTATCAGATCAGGGACGTGAATACTGGCATAGATAGATTTAACACCTGCCACTTTGACTACAACTTAATACTTAATTAATCACTCACTGTTCACTTTCTGCCCTACATCTGTAAATTTACCTGTAAATTATGTGTACATCATAAGCCGATTTTTATCTTATAGTAATCGTACATTTAAATAGTTTTCTTCAATGCATGCCCTATTCGATTCTATATACGGTATCTTGTTTTTATGCGTTTTATTTTTGTGTGTTTCACCGAATCACCAAAGCAAGTTCCTATGTTTGTGAAATTTGATCATTGACAATGGCAATAAACCTTTTCTGATTCTAATTCTTAGATGCTGAAATGCACTCACCTAGTTAGTGAAATTACAATGAACTACATTTGCATAGCTGCTCTCAGCTGTTAAAACAATGCTGTCCCAGGCCGGTGTGGGCGCTCTGATCTCTGCTGCAGCAATGCTGTGGCAACAGAAGGATGTACTAGGCCCTAGGGAGTATATGGCATCAACACACAGTCACATTTTATTTTGAATTTATAGATGAAAAACAGAGAGAAAATAGTCCAGTAACGGTTAAAAAGAAGAAAAAGGAAAAAAAAAGTTTTTAGGAAGTGATTATTTGGATTCACAGGGTTCCTTTTGAGCTGCCAAGCAATCAATATTTTTTTCCTAATTTGAGTGCATCATGTGGATCATTCTAACGTCATACTGTTTTGGCAACACAAAGCAATCACAATATGTAAATCCACCTACAATGCAAGTATTGAACACATCTCCAATCCCACTCATTTTTATTTTGATTCTCAGAAGGAGCACATATGTTATTTTGGCATTTATTGACTGAGGGTGGATTCTGTTCCAACTTTTAAAAAACACAAATCAAACGTGGAATCCAAAAAGGTGCTCGCCCACACACACGTCAAACATGATGCGGCTGCAGTGTTACGGCCCGTACGCGTGTAAATGAGCCGCGGCGGTGCATGGGATGACTGATGAGCGATCTGACGCACGTGGAGCCTGCGAAAACTGCAAAGACCTGGGTCGAGAAGGGGAAAGGTGTGCGTGTGTAGAGGAAGGGGGGTGGACGCTGGAGACGTCTCTTGAAAAATTGGAAAGTTAACAAAATGCAGAGCAAAGAGGTTAGTCATCTGGGAGCTGTTGAGAAGGTGAAAAGGAGGTCTGTTTGAGAGAAGGAACGAAATAGGGTCAATATATTAAAACATGTTTACTTTTCATAAGTTTTACACTGCCACGGGAGAGATGTAGCACACAGCTGCTCGGCTAAATCGCTCTAAAAACACCCTTTTAAGGTAGATTAAGATCCCAGACATCTTTTACATATAACTGTTATTTATCTTGTGCAACGAATTACACACATGGGAAAATTAGCACTTGAAAAGCTGCAGAGCAAACTATATAAATGGATGGACTTTTTTTTTCTGGTAGTGAATGACCATTAAAATATGCTCTCACTTACAGCTGGTTGTACAATGCTTATTCATGTATGAATTCTTGCTTTTAAGATTTTACATCCTCTAAATGAGGTCGCAGAACTCTGTCTAGTATCACAGCAATTCAAATGTTGCCACATCCACGCAGTCATTCGTATAAAAATGGTCGGCCGGTTTTGAGAAATGGAAACATATTTTACGGTACATTCTAGTGGTGAAAATGAAATCTACATTCGCTCATAAATAGCTGGGTTTTTACAAGATTCTATGATGTTCTTGAAGACATAGGGACAAATGCATGCACGTAAAACCTTTATGATGGCTAAGGGTAATAGCTTTTCAATATGGTAGTACTTTGAGTGAGAGGATGAGGTGTTTTGCAGCAATCCAAAGGGCAAGTCTAAGACAAAGGGATAAAGACAAATGGTAAAAAGCAGATAATGGATTTTTTAATTGATTTTTTGCTTGAGGATTTGTTTTTAAACTTTGCAAACTTGTTATTATTGTTATTGATGTAGCGACTTGCCCTTCAGTGTTACCACTTTTTCTCTCTCATAAGAATTATAATTGATATGATATGACAAGTCTGACTCTTCGACCTTTTAGCATTTCTAAATTCAAGCCATCATTAAGCACTGACAAAACATTTGTTTTCTGCAACACTTGAGGAACCTGCAAAACAAGTATATATTACATTATGGCGTACAAATAGTCATCACCACAACAGTTTGTTTTTTTTTGGTTTGGAAGTGGGAATGCAATACTTACTATATGGTACACACTCATACTGGACCTCTAAGTACTTGTAGGTGCCGGGGCAAGGGTCAGGAAAGACATCAGAGCCAGTGACAACCACACACTGCGTACGGTTGTTGCACCTAGAAAGAAAAAATATATACCGTTGACCAGGGATTTCGCCATAGAGCTCCACACCTCAAACACTCAACTAGACAGCATATGAAAGCAAAAGGAACATTACAATGAATTTGATGGGATCCCAGGCTTTTAAGGAACCTCGTGACACAACCTTGAGGAGAGGAATGAGAACATTAAATGAATCAAAATCGATGTAGTGGGAAGTGTGTGAAGAGCAGCTAAAGGCATGTTAGGAATTAGCCATGGCATTTTGCTTTAGCATGCCTTTCTATAGTGCTACTGAAAGAGCAGACATTCATAAAGGCACCCGGCAGGCGGCTAAGGCATGCGGTGGGGTTGAATGGTGTCAATGCGATACGCAAAAGTATGGCAAACATTTTTTAAATATGTTTTTGACACAGGAAGGATGTCTCGCGGTGGAAAAAGGAGACTCAATAGAAGGATCCTGTTGTCGGAGGTCTTGAAACGGACAGGATGATAAATGATCTTCTTATGAACTTAGAATATTTCAAATATTGTAAATCTATTTTAGATATTCCTTTGAGGTCATGAAAGAATGCCATTTCTTCATCGCAATGTTTCCTCTCCATACAAAGCTGATCAAATGCCAAACGCTATGTCTGGGCTACTGCAATATTTAGATAATGCTTCATGTACCAGAATGCAGAATCGGTTCCATTTGAAACCTTGATTATTTTGGCATGGAGGACGCAGAATACTTTGATTATACACATCACATTGCATGCCTTTAAACAAGTGGTCCTCATCCTTTTTCAGTCGCGACCCCCATAATAACAATCATTGGCATTCGCAACACCTACGCACACAAAAATAGACAACCTGCAAGATGATAAAGTAGCCTTATTTCTAATGTTTGATTTCATTTCTTTCTGGACATTTGTTTCTCCAACAAACAATTTATATTTACCACTGCGTCTAAAGGGTGTCAAGCCTTGTTTAAGATTATTGAATAAAATTTTAATTTTCCCTATATCATCTGGGGACCCCATGAAATCATATTGCGACCCACAGGTTGAGAACCACTGCTTTAGACAACATAGACCTATTATTTGCTATAATAGTGGAGCAACCAATGTTATGTTTTCAAATTTAACAGACATTTTACATTCCAATATAGGAGTGGGCAATTTTTGGGGGATGATCATGATAACGTCATTCAGACATTATGTGTATCCAAGTGAATGTTAAAACATGTCTTTAGTTGAGGTTTCGTTATCGGAAAAAAGTGAAATGTCTGTCAAATTAAATCACAAATATGCATAAATATCAGACAACATTATTTCTACAGTTTCTTAAATAGCTAATGTTGGGCTAGTGTGAACTGCAAGTACATTGTGAGTTCAGCTGTGTGCAAGTAGAGCAAAATGTTATTTCACAAGTAAAAAAATAAATAAAAAATTAGGAGGGTAAAACAGGAGCAATGTTTGTGTAAATAGTGTAGCCTATAGGCTGAAATTGGCTCCAACTTCAATCAAGTGCTCAGGAGGCCGGGGGATTGAGAATAATGTCAGCAGCAGCAACAAACAATTCAAACATGAAGAAACAAAATGGCACCGAAATAGGACGTTCAACAATTTGCGAGTCGGGGATAAATATTGCAGCAAGTCAGCAATCAGCAGTCATGCAAGATGGACATACATTTCAAGAAGGCACATAACTTTCAAAAAACCATTAGTAATTCTAGAGTCGCAGCGAAATGGGACTGCACTGCTGCATGTTCAAATTGAAAAAAAGCAAAAAACAAATACATAGTGAAAAACACTGGACGATGCAGTTTGAAAAGCACACAATCGAACATCTATTACAACGATTTAACCTGCTCCCTGTCTGTTCCACTATGCAGAACATCTTCCCTTTAGATACTAATGGCTTATTCAACATTGTGCATGTGAATAAAAGAAAGGCACAAAGTCCATTACAAAGTTGAAAAATAGAACAAGAGCACGGGTAGTGATGGCTTTAACATCGGCCGGACAATATGGTGCCAGCTGCATTTAAGACGTTAGCATTAATGGTCTGTCTGCAGCCGAGCCCTCCGCAGGGCTACCGCAAGCGAGTGGGTCCCTGCATCGAAATGAGAATGGATGGACGGGACATAAGAGCGAGACAGCCTTTTAAATGCATCCAGAGAGACACTGTTTAATTCAATCTTCATCGCTCACCATACAAGACTGATGGATGATAAGTAGCAAGACCATTAAATACTACATGTCTGCTTTATGCTAATTTATAGTTAGCCTCTATTCTGTGATTGTATCTACTGTAGCCCTCAGTTTGTACATGTATAATCAATTAAAAGCCAAACTGCTTCACTCAAAACAACTCAAACTTAGAAAAAAGGTAATTCACTCCATTGACATTAACTTGCAAAGTACCGCACAAAGCTAAATAACTACCATTAACTGGTAATTTTGCTAATTGTGTGTAGACGTGGCTGCTAATTGCTAGCTTAATAGCATGCTATCACTGTTGGATATGTCTGAAAAAGTGTGCACTATAAGGAATCGGGTTGTATAGAAACATTATGTGTGCAAAACGTGCCTCAAAGCTGTTCGGAAAAGGTGAGGAAGTGCGATTGAGGGAATTGCTAATAAAAACAGTTGGTACTGGTGTCTATTTCAACTAACGGCTTTAACTAACACTTACATCTGGAGTCAAAATGTAAGCTTTGGCCGAATGTCACAGAATATACCTATACAGTTGGCTTAATCATTTAACATATTAAAGCTGGTGTACCTGATTTTCAAACCATGAAAGAGGAAGTGGGTAAATCAGTCTAACTTGTTCCAAGAGGTCACAAACCCTTTGGCTTGTGTGTTGGCTAGTATTGACATGCATTCATTTTTTACCTTTAATACAGCTTTAGAACTGCTTTTGCAGACTGAGAAGTGAAGCAAGGTGGACCATCAACGCACAGCCAATTAGCTCTCAGCTCAAAATTTAATATAGCAATGTACATGGCTCTTACGTTTCTCTGATTAGTTCAAGACAACGTGTAGTGGGCTGGTTTTGGCACAAAGTTTGCTTTTTACAACACATTTTCCGATGGGAAAAACAATATCTATTAATTTATGGAGGGGAAAAAAGTTGGGTGATGCAATTTTAATAAAGAGGCCTGCAAATTAAAGCTACAAAACAAAATGGCCGACATGGTAAAAAAGGCCAACATTTTGAAAAATCTTTCGCAATAGATCTCATGTTTAAGCATTAAATTTTTTTGGGCAAAATGTCCATGGAAATGCAAGAAATGGCCAAAACAAAATACGAACCACGGAAAAATCTTTTGGGTCATCGTTTGGTAGCCTAAATACTAAAACTAACCTGAAGTAGATTAGCATTGTAGCATTTAGCAACATTTACATTGCAGGTGGATTTTTTTGAACCATCCCGTGCTCTACTATTAAGGGAGCAAAACAACAGCAGGAATTTTAACACGGCAAACAACAAACATTAACGTGATTGGAATAAATGGCATGAATTCCATCCTAAACAGCATCTTACATATGTCCATAGGCTACATGTACAGTGATGAAGCATATTGTATTCTCAGCCTAATGACTACGAGGCTAGTTCACTTTACAGGATACTAGATTGCAGTTTTTGCTGGAGGATCGCAACCTTACCCCTCGCTCTTTTGTTATGGGAGTGTGTGCTTGTTTACCTAAGGACTACATCCTGCAATGGGCTAAAAGATTTATTATGTTACTCTGTTTTACTGGGTCAGATAGTAGGTGGCCAGTAAAAATGATGCAATGCAACTCTGCAAAACAGTTTGTATTATGTGTTGTGTGGGGATTGTCTGAACCTCTGTTCAGAGGAGGCACAGGAGGAAGCGGTCAGACGGCTGTCCATTACCTGAATATTAAACAAGCCCTACTTTTCCATTCGTCTTAATAAATGTTTAATCTGGCCGCTTTTTCTAAGGAACCAAACATTTTCTTTGACAACATTGCAAATAAAAGAAATGGCTCCTTCCATCCCTGCTTGTTTTTGTGAAAAAAAATTGGCCTTGTTGATGATAAATACTTACATTGATGCAATTTCCAAATCAACGAAACAGCCACAGTTTCCATATCCGCTTTTAGTTTTGTTTAATATGTTTATTTATCTGTCTCGCACGGCTTTGTTAATCATCCCCATATGGGTAGTGCATCAAGGCTTAATGCGGTGAAACAGCATAGCCGCTTTAGTTCACCACAGTAAAAAAAAAAGGACCAATCAAGGGCTGCCGGTGCTTTTTTTCATGCTATACTTTAACATGGTTATCACTTCAAGCTTAATTATGATATTCCCTCTGATCTGGATCATTAGAAACGTTCTAGTTTGTGCAAAGGCAGCTTTCGCTTTGTTTTTATGCGCGACGCCTCTGGGGAATTTCTGACAGACAAGTTTGAAAAGCAGGTTCCTGCCAAAGCGATTGGCTGACATGACAACAGATGCACAATGGAAACGGTTACAGGGGAACCGTAGGGCATGAGGTGGGGCAACTTTAAAGGATCTAAATTTGGAAAGACAAGATGGCACGCCGAGTCTCTAAGGAGTAAACACAGATAGATATACCCCCAAAGGTGCCGAGTTGTGGGCGATGCTAGTTGTATCAGCCAGGTTAGGACATAGCAGTGCATTAGACGATGAACTGTGCCTGTTACTAGCTATGAATAGAGCATCCAGTGGCCTTTAAAAAATCCACACTCAAACGCAGCTCTAGGGGGAAAAGCAGCAGAGGAGCTGAGGTGTTTCTGTGCTGTTTGACAGCAAAACAGCAGTCTGAGAGAGGGGGAACCAGGATAAAAAGCACGATTATGACGGGCATTGACTCTACCTGAGGCTAATGCTGGGTCTCAAATCACATCATTCTGTCAGAGATGTTTCACCATGTTTCGCTACACCGTGCACACAACATTTAGTAAAGAGAAAGGCGTTATATTTATCTCGGTTCAAATTTCAAATTTCTATGCTAAATGCCTATCACAATAACACATTTTGATCCGATATATTGCTACAGAAAATATCACGATAAACAACCAAAACAAATGAACCAAATTGTAAAAAACATGAGCAGCAATAAATAAAGAGGAGAATGAAGCAGTTATGTCATTAGTTATTCCAATACATAAATTATTCAACCACTCTACGGCTGAAATTTTAATTTATTACAAAAACAAAAGGTGTCCTATAAGCGCAAAGAAAAAAATGTTCCTGCTTCATTTATTAAATGAATTAAATTCAAAGTTAATTCTCTCATAGTATAGTTTACTGCAGAAACTAATATATATATTATATATATATATATATATATATATATATATATATATATATATATATATATATTATAGAATAACTAATTGATTATCAGTTGGACATCTGATGTAAATTAATTATTGCAATCGGTTCAAACTATTGGGTTTGAGATGCCAAGTACTCACACAATGTTGTAAATATTAGCTTAGCATACACAATCAACTTGCTTTTTCATGAAGTGGGCCTAAAACTTCAACTCCAAGTCAGAAGACCAAAGTTAATGGATTTTTTGTTCCTTCTATTAAATGTCCAACCCATTACTGGTGAAAAGGGTGTTTGTTTTCTTAGTCTAAAGGGTGAGTCCAGTGCATCTTGCTAATGGAAGAAAACACACTTGAATTATGACGCGTCAAGTCCAGAAGTACATAAATTGAGCCAAAGGCTTTGCCACTTCAGTGCAAGTGGAAGTACAAGAACAAAAGGAAGAGCAGCGTCTCTGATATGGAGTGAAGGGGGTGAGTCTGCGTGCTGCTGCGATTATGACTCAAACTGCAGTAAGAACGCGCAGCTGGGGTGAAGAGATCGGCTGCATGCTTGTTAATTTCTCCCAGTCAAGAATAAAGCTGGATCATTTTTATTTTAACAAGCCACCTACACATTGATAAAAGGGTGAGAAGTGTGAAGGCAGCAAGATGTTGATTAAAGTATGTCAAGTAATATATAAGATCTCAACTTTCTTAAAGTGTTTGCTCCAGAACTTCCCATGTGGATTGAAATGGAGCCAAAGTTCATCCATGTTCAAGTGATATGTCTGTTTGAAAACCTCACCGTTTGCAAAAACAATTCAACAGATGTGGCGATGTAAAAGTTTCCAAACGAGGTCTATGTGTGATTTATTGGCCATATTGGTGAAATTTAAGCCGAGCGTCCCAATTATTCCATTATTGCCCCAATGCATTGTAAAAAGTGAAACACAAATTTACCAACATTACTATTTTTCAATCAGAAATGCCAGAATTAGATGGTTTGGATATATAAATTGATTTATTTTGTGAAAAATCAGTAGACCAAATGAACAGCCCACAGGAGGTCCACAACCCCCAGCTCCTGGCGGTGTTTTGAAACAGGAGCCTGGCCCCCACCAGCCCCTTACCTTTGTGATATAATCTTGTAGGCGTCGGGGAGGTAGCAGTTGACGTTCTCCATCTGGAAAGGGTCAGCGTCACAGATCTTGTCGTCGGTTCGCCCATAGTTGGCTGTCTCAATCATGATGACATCACTCCCCGGGCAGCGCAGATCGATTGCATATCCTTCACAAGAAAGCTCCCTCCTGACCAGGCCGAACGGCAGGGCAGCGCGACTGAAAGCTGACGAGACACAGAGACACAGAAATGAGTAAGAAAACCATGTGGGTGTTCATAATATAAAAACATAAAAATAAACCACTTGGACGGAATTAGAATTTTACTTTTTAATTTTCAAAGTCAAACGGAATGCCGACGTTGAAGATAGATATATTTACATTGCAAAATTGTATTTAAATTGCAAGCCATATTCATGCTGAGCAAAAATGTGATGGAAATTCAGCTTATCACTTGTTGATCTTCTGTTAGCTCATAGAATTAGCATAGCTGCAAATGCCCTACATTTAAAAATCAAACATAGACAACCAACTTTTTAAAATGGAGTTGAACAGTCACCATGGGATCCTGTGATTACCAGCAATTCAAATCATTTAGAAAGGCAATATAAGGTCTCTGGAACAATTAAAGGACATCTCCAACAAATGTATCCATGGGTATCCAAAGCAATTTTGTCTTTGGTTCGGCCCACTTTTTGCAGATTACCAGCATGGTAGAGAAAAAATACAAGACAAGAGAAATACTTGCGCAAATAAAATTAATGACTAAAAAGGAGTTGTGCTCCAATAGAACAAAGACCACACAATGCGCTGGAAGATTCCTCCAGCGCAAAATAATAGACAACAGCAGTCGGGTGTTTACCACAGTTTTAAACAGGCGGGGCCATTACGCACCATACCGAAATAGGCAAAGACGAAACAATCCATCTCCCCAGTTCTCTGTGGTCTTCTCTTGTTGGCGGAGACATCGACTAAAAGTCATGAGAGACCAGCGGTAACCTCATAAATTCTTGAGCAAATACAAAGACTACACTAAAGCTCGCGGACGGAAGATAGTTTGTTTTACGGTTCTACAAGCTCCCTCATTTGTTTCTCTTCCTTTATGTTCTCTGGGAAGTTAAGATAGAGGGGAAAAGGCTGAATCCCGGTAGAATGGAGTGTAACATAATCCATTCTGCAGTGTCTGTGATCGAAGAGGGGACTGTCTGGAGTCCACACGGGAGGAAAAATCTATACATGGAACACAACAGATGTGAGCAGTGGCTAAACAGCACTACTTTAGGGGAAATTAACTATTTAAATCAGGCCTGTCCCCACTTTCAGAAAATAAGCAGGAACTCACCAATGTGCTGGGGTTTTCAGGGTTTAACAACAGATGCTAGTAACTGCTTTGGAAGAGGAAAATTAAACTGAGGTTTTATTGAGGCATAGTGATTGTTGTTGTTGTTGTGTGATGCTCTTAAATCCATATATGCAGCTTTCGTGTGGTGTTGGATAAATCGAACTTGCACACTTCAGTTAACAACAACTAAGATAACGTGCAATATACTTTGTGTTAAGTGAACATAAAACTTTGAAGAACTACTGTAAATAACTTTTCTGCCCAGCCAAAACCCGAAACTGTGACTGTGTTCTCCGACCAAAAGCACATGACCGCACATGTCGGGTGAATGAGCACAACCTCCGCAGAAATCTTCCATCCGAACTGCCCGACAAGCTCATGAAAGAAAAGGTTACAGACCATGTCCCTTGGCCTCAAGTCTAAAGATATACAGTACAAGGAATTAAATAACTACTAAATATTAATTAAGTTTGTATGCCCTTGTTATTGTACAAATCTATAGTAAAAAGTGCCCGCAACTAAATTAAAGTAGTTTGCTACATAAGCTAGAGGTTACATGCTCAAGTAACAAACTAAGAAGTATGCTGAAAGAGTATAAAACGGGGACTTGCAAAGACCACAAATTTGTTTATGTATGCTTGGTTCATTAACGTTAAAGTAGACTGCACAATCCAGCCTACTTAATTCATTTGAGCTCATTTGAGTTATAAGTCTATGTGCCATTATTATTAGCATATTTGGTAGCAGTGTGAAAGTGTCTGGCCCAAAGACACAACTGTAGTTCGGAAACTTTATGATGAATGGTTAAAGATAAGACGCAACCCAAAAAACCTTTCCTGAACAAAAGAATTTCATCCTTTAACAAAGTACATTGTTAAATCATGGACAAAGAGCTAAGGAGAGGAATCCTTTATCCGAAGTCTAAATGATCCCGCATTTTAAAAAAGTAACTCTCTGCAATTTAGAGAAAACAATTAGGTAAAAATCTAAGTAGAACATGCAAATGTGTTCCATTTAAGAAGTGCAAGCAGAGCGCTGCATGCACTGCCAATAATCGGCGATGTTTGCAGCTCTGGTGGGTCCCTGAGGGGGCAGCTAGCATTTGTATTTTCTGCACTGCTCTCTCTCCTAATTAGCCCTGCTTTCAGGCCGTTACCTTTCCGGCGTTCCCATTGGCTCCTGTGCATTGTCATGTACAAACACTTACACCCCGGGTCCGCTTTGCCCCCTCACTCTAATTATCCTCACACTTTTGACAGTCAGGCCCTGGTGCAATTAGCATTGTTTGAACGGCTTCAGCCCGAGTGCTTCAGACTTGAAATCCTTACCCCTGAAACCCCTACCCACATGTCTGCAAGTCACATTTTAGCCTGCTGTGCTTGGCTCACTTATAATAATATTCTGTGTCAGTCCGCACATGTCACACTAGCTACAGCAAGAAAAAAAATCTAACATCCTGTAACATGAATCTATTCATTGCACACCAGAGTTCAAAATCTAGTACAAATGGCATGAATTGTCAGTCCACTCTG
Source organism: Chaenogobius annularis (assembly GCA_015082035.1). Lineage (NCBI taxonomy): Eukaryota > Metazoa > Chordata > Actinopteri > Gobiiformes > Gobiidae > Chaenogobius > Chaenogobius annularis. The sequence goes on from BJKM01000014.1 coordinate 1,787,869, forward strand.
CACTGGAGAGAAAACTCACTTCTAGGTTTAAAAATAGCCATCTTATGGTGGCTATGTTTTACTAGCATACGTGTTAGGCTGTGAATTATTGATTCAAAATTAGACTGTCATGTAAAATTAATGGGATAAAAAAAAAGAAAAATGACCCACGTGTCTGCCAGCCATTTTAGCCTGCTGTGCTCGGCTCAATAATGATATTGTGTGTCAGTTCTTCTACATATGCCGCATTGTAGCAATGGAAAAAAGATAACATAAATCACTTTAACTCAGCAGCCGCTATGTAAAATGCAAATTGTATAAATTGGAGGCAAACTTCCCGCGAAGATTCATGAGCCATCTTTTTTTCATTGTCCATATGGATTGTGGGACAAAGAGCGTCACTGAGGATAAAACTCAAAATACAATAAAATGAAAGCAGATATTGAGGAATGTTTGGAACATATTAAATTCGCTTTTATCCGTCAATATCAATAAAGAAAAGAACACCAAAGTGCCTGATCAAAGTGATGCTGCATTTTCAAACTATTCCTCACTAATAGCAGGTTCATGTTTTAGAAGATTAGGATCACAGTCAAACGTTTCTCTTTTCAGATGACGCAGAGCCGATTATCTGCAGTAAATGCTTGCAAGTCATTGAGCTAGCCGTGCTTGGCTAGCTTTTCATCATGTTCTCTGTCACTTTACATGTGATGTTGCACTATGGCATGGGAAAACAGCATGCAACATAATGCTTTCAAGCTACAGTGTGGTTCACGTGGGGATAATCTAATCTCTGCAGCAGCCCGACACAATATAACACCAAGGTATAAATCGTGTCACTACACCGGCAGACATTTCATTAGAATAGCCGTGATCTGTCTAATAGCCAGTAGATTCTGCTTAGCCGGACTGTTTATCACCTCATTAGCAGACGCCGGTGCCGCAGCAGCGTAAGTGGAGGGCTGTGGGGGTCACTCCATCTATTCCAATAACCAATACAATTACGCGCACCTCTCAGAAAATCTGCCCAAAGAGCTGGAAGATGAAAACGGCAAAGTGGAGTGAGTCCCTGGCTTTACTATGGCGACTAATGATCTCCCCGCTTGCCATTTGTCATAACAGGAGTGATGGGTTCATATCGTGGCAGCTTCTCACCCCCAGAATGCATTTGGTAGAGTTTTACGTTTTTAAAAACTGCAAGTACGGAAAAACCAAATTTTCCTTATTGTCCCAATGCAGATTTGGGGGATTCATCACGCCGCTATGACATGATGGCACAGTGCTGTCAGTACAAGTCTTTAGCAATTGATTACACCTGGGTCTCACTGACCTCCTCCTCCAGCCTCCACAGTATAGATCGCACTGGTCATAGGCTAACAGTACATCAATTAGGGGGAGTAGCTACACTGTTCTGGCGGCCCAAGGAACAAATTGCCTCTTCTCCAAACTGTGGGTAGCCTCAGCCTCATTAATGACCATCTTGTCAGGCTGTAATTGGCCAGGTAATGACAAATCTGTCTAAAATGTTCAAATACATTTAAAGAGGAGAGGTTTTTGCTCATTGTGGGGAGTCTGGGCACAGAAGTCATGAGAATGTATTTCAAGATAACTTATGGGAAAGTTGCTAAAGGCCCAGCAGAAAGAAGAAAACCCTGGGACAACAAAAGTTTCAGGATGAAGATATCTTTTCAAATCTATTTTTACAGATATTTGCAAAGAAGGGAGATTGTTGTATGCACAAATGTGAATGTCTTACAGAGGTCTGAAAAGATTTTGGTCCTGCATGCTGTGCTTTGTTTGACTGCTCAACTTTGCAGCAGAACTGCTACAGAAGGGCACCAGCTGCAGTGAAAGCGGAGTCAAGAAAACTGGAACAGAAAAATCCATAACACAATCCTGCAAGGGTGTGAATCCAGGAAAGGCTGCTCTGTCTTTATCAGTGATTGTGATTAACATTAAATTACGCAATCAGTGTGGGAATTAAAATTTGCTTTATAGGAAGCATTTAGTCTCATTGCTATGGTAACCACTCTTGCTAAGCTTTAATTGGCTGAGATCCCCATTCCTGGCCTTGTTGACACAAGGTTTCATGGTGTATTCTGGTCAGTGAGTGACTGAGGAAAGTAGCTTTTCAGATTCCTCCCCCTGACCTGCCTGCTAAGCCTCCTATTGAGCTGAAGAGAGCAAAGCAAGGGCCAGCGGCGCTCCTCAATATGAAGCATTCGGCCCGTTTTCCTTTTTCTTCTCCTTCTTCTCCTCCAGTAGACAGGCTATAATTCAGCACTGACAATCTCCCCTCATAATACATATTTTGTTTTCTATCAACACCCTTGAAATTGGAAGTGGCACTGTGGCTCAGATGGGTGCGTCTGAAGCCATCCGCAGAGTTGCACTCTGAGGCTTTTAACACCCTAGAGATGAAACGGGAGATAATGAAGGTTTAGTGAAGATATTGGCGTTTGGCAACAGACCATAGCACCAGACCAGGCCTGGCAAACTACTTCAATTTAATGAATACATTTTACCTGCAGTCATTTTCCCTAATCCCTAGTCAATTTATTTATTTGGGATATTTTTGTTTAAACACTAAACTTTTACATACCTAACTTTCAAATTATTAGTTGTTATTTTCAATGGGTCACAGAAAAGTAAAACAAATAGTCCACTTGTGTTAGAATTATTTTAGTTTTACAACTCGCGTAAAAGCATATTTGGGCCATTCTAGCCATATGTGAACGGCACATATTTTGGGGATGATCTTGTATTTGTCCAAAACTCATCGTGACCAACCTTTAACCTTACAAACTCTGCTGTCAAAACATCAGACTGTGGGACAAAAAACTATAAGGGAATGTTGAATTTTAAAAACTGGGACACTTTTGCAGGGCAGACATGGTGGCGAGACCTGGCATAGACAGAGTGCAAAGGCGTTGGCTGATGGTTGTCATCTTCCATTAAGGCTCTTTTGATTGGCCTTTGTGAGCCTGGAAACGGCAAACAGCTGCATGCAAATGGGACCGTTTCCCCACGGCTGGCCCCCATTGTTCTGGGCCCCCGCTTAACGGGGACTCTTTCTCCACAGCATAAAGGCGGGTGTAGCCTTTAGTCAAATAAGAGTGCCCCCAGCGTGGTCCCAGCAGGAGTACTTGAAGGCTGTTTGTCTTTTTATGTTGGTGTATTTTGATATTACTGGTAGCCAACACGTTTGGAAGAAAAGAGCAGATCTTAAGAGTCAAGCTTTTCCTCCAACACCAGGGGATGCCTCTATAATCCAATATCCGGAGCCATATCACACTGGTCATACCGCATGTTGGCTCAGGCGAGGGAGGCATTTGGAAGCAGGGCAAATTAAAAGCATATTTGAATTTGTAATATTGGAGAACAAAGCATCATCTGTTGTTTGTCTCCATTTCCTGCCGTACTGTGTTTCTTAGACAGCTCCATGGAACAATATCATCCCATATGTGCAGGAGACCTTGTGTGAACTAAAAAACTGGACTGTGATGCTTCACAATCTATCAAGATCACAAGCCACTACATCTTTTTTGTTTTTTTTACTCATATCAGTTGAATGGTCTTTCGTGTAACAAATATTTTGTTTTATGCCTTTTCCCAACATGACCCTCAATTTCATATGCTGTGGACTTTTGACTGATATGTTATTGTGATGTGCCCAAGAATGTTCCACACTATTGTACTAAAAAATTCAATTCTAGGTGTTTTTCTTGCATAATTGCATTTTATTTTTTTAGTTGAAAGGATGCATTCTTACTGTGAGGAATAGGGATGGGGCCATTCACAAAACTAATATTGATTTGTTCAATATGACTTCAGCATTTAACTTAAATTGAGACCCGTAGTCTAAATGAAAAAAAACAAACAATAAAAACCCCTGACTTGTCATATATAGACTAAAACAGAAATATTTAGCAATTTAACATACCTAAAGTAGCAGTTTGGAAGAAAAACCTCAAATCGGGACAAAAAGCCAGCGTCCCACCCCTAGCTAGTTATCGCTTATCCATAGATAACTTGTAACTTAGCCTGCTGGCACTTAAAATTAACCTTTTCTAACTACATTCAACTTCCAAATTTCCACTTTCAAATCTTTACTCACCGTTCAGGAATCCCAGCTTCAACTGACGCCAAAATTCGTAGTAACACATCTGCTCTACTCTGCAACAAGACACCACTCAAAACTCATCCATTTTGACATCCTTAAATGTGTAATCTATCCGCACCCGCACCATCCGAGCCCCGAACGTGACCCTCCCATCACACTCTGCAGCCACAAAGGGACGAGGTGCCAGATGAGCAAGGAGATTTGGGGCTTTGCAAAATAACACCTGTATCTCCAGCAAAGGCAACACTCGAGAACTGTTTCTGCTATACACGCGCCCGTCTTAACAGTCTTCTCACATTTCATTTCAACAGTCGACAAAAGCTGGGGCGAAAACACGCTGAAAATCTAGTTGGACATATGGCACCGTTTCCCTTGACACCCAAGTCCCTCGCTCTGGTCCACCTTGCTGGGAATCGTTTCTAAAGACAGTGTCAGACAAGACCGCAAGGCCCCGGGGCTATACCGCGCCTTTCCGAGACTGCTGCTATCAGACACTCTTGATTCCGATATGAGGATTTGAAAATAGCAAC
>BJKM01000014.1:2540000-2547500 GCA_015082035.1 Chaenogobius annularis
CAACCCTCCAGAAGGCAGAGCGCTGCAGAGGCTGTTCAGTTTAGGAGCAGAAGAGCAGAGCTGAGGGCAGTGGATGGCCTTGGTGCATTTCCTGCTCTACGACCACTGATCCCACCTGAGGTGACCCCCAGGGTCCACAGCAGGAGCTGGAGGCCCAGACCTGTTAGCATGACTGTGCTAGAGCTGAGGAAGAAGGGCTCTGAAGATGACTTGGACAGCCACAGAGGAGCTGGTAGAGATGGTGTGGGCTTTTTCAAAGGGGGCTTCAGGAGGCTGTTTGGTAAAGCACAAGACAAGAACAAAGACAGGGAAAGTGAAGATTTTGTGAGGTTGAATAAGTCTGACACTCCAAGGAGTACTCTGAGTTCGTTAAAACGCAGTCTGAGTCTGCGAATACGAAGGTCTCGACCTCGTGATATGGATTCAAAGGACTCTGTGCGGATTAAAAGTACCACAGAAGAGACAACAGTGCCCTCGCGACCTTTCTCATACCTCACAGGAAGGACCCTTCCCATGCCTAATGAGAAGGTGGATGATAGGACTATGCAGTATATTACATACCACAGCATGGGGAAGGTCAAGGTTATGGAGGTACCCTTCTGCCCCACCAAACTTTCAAAACCTACTCTGGAAGAGCGCAGTTTATGGCAGCTCATAGCCAGTCGTTTTAGGAGGAAAGAGCAGACATACAGTGGCAAATGTGAAGTGCAGCAATCCCAAAGTAAAAGCAGCAGCCAGTTTTCCCCGGGCAGCAATAATAGCCCCCAGTCAGTCACCATAGAGACTCTGGCAGACATCAGCTCCAACAAAGGTCAAGGTAAGCTCTCCAGAGTGCTCAGTTTGTTCCTGAGTTTCATTCTCCCACCATTACTACCCCCCATTTACTTCATAGAAGCTTATTGGCCATGTGAAACGCGGAAGTGTGCTTTTTTAGGGGGGCAGGCAAATGAGAACCACATGGGGAAATGCAAGCCTGGATGACTTTCAAATACAACGTTTTTTTAGTCTGCTTGAAATGTCTATTTTGGGGTAATGTACTCTGCCAGTGTTTTTCATGTGTGAGCTGGGTTTGTAAGCACTAACACAGCATTACTTGGCCTTGCACACCATTTTTGAAGTTAATGAAACGACTGTGGTCCAGTGGCTGTTGTGTGTAGATCCAGACTAGTACTGCTGACGGCTGTGGCTTAGAGCATTAGAGCAGTGGTAGTGGAGCAGTTTGTGGCTGTAGTGGGGATGTGCCTGGCAGAGAGCAGGGCTAAATGAATCGGGATTTACATGTCTAATAATGGAGGGAGAAGCACGGTGTTTAATGGTTAACTCTGACAGTATACTGTATCCTTACAGTTGCATGGAAAGGATGGAAATATTTGTAACTAATGTAATTTAATTGCTATCATTTGGTATGTGTTCAGCCTCTGATTTCACACCTTCCCCTGAATCTCTCATTAGTTGTCCCTGACAGCCAAATGACAGCATTTATCCTCATTAGGACACCCTTTGAACCATCAGTACACAAGTTCAATTTCTACTGCCACATTGTGCGTTTAATAGTTTCGTAGATAGACTTTGTTGCTCCCTGGTTTTGTTTGTGTTCACACGTGTCAGGTTGTCAAGGAAACCTGTCTCTTCAGGCCACTGTGCTAAGTGCTATTTGTCCATGCTCTCTGCAGCGTTGACTCACTCAGCATTAGGAATGTAGGTGTGCCAATGGGCCTTAGTGCAGCAAGGTGCTCTGTGCCCTGGGCGGGACTCTGTGCCTGTCTCTACCTGCCTAAGTGTTTGCTGCTAAATTAACTCTACAAAGTTGTTAGTCAGCTCTGAATACACAAGCTTCAGTGTATGGATGATGTAATTGTCCTACTTTCTCAAATGTATATTTTTGCTTATGTTTCGTTAGTGTAGTCTTTGGACAAGGATAAGACAGATGCATGGCTGCTATGCCACTTAAAGTTGTAGCAGACATGAAACGTGACTATTGTGCATTTTTGGCGTTTTCATTGTTCATAAATACCTTTAAAAAACTGCACTTTTACTGTAAGCGGGCTCCTGCTGGCTTTCACTAACTGCAGTGTTAACAATCCACTGACAAGAATCAATTAAGACCTGAAACTACACTATAAACCTCGCTTTACAAGCTAGCTTCAGACAAAATTCCTGAAACTATTGCCTATTCTAAGCAAGTAACTCCAGATCACCTTTTATACCCAGTACCTCAGGCTGTTTCAAATGAGTAACCACTGAATACACGTCCACACTCTGCCTGCCAGGGCCAACATTCCCTTGTGTTAGAAAGCTTAAATTTTGTAAAAAGAAGTTGTGAATGAATTTGAGGTACTATGCGCTGCAGACGTCGCCAACCCTGCCCCCACCTGTAGATCAGTCATGCTCAGAGATCCGTGAGGGGTCAGTGGACCGCAGGCTGCTGTGGGTTGGTGGATTCCTGGGGGTGCAGACGGTGGAGGAGGGGCATAAAGTCAGGAGATGTCTTTGGGCTAATAAAGTCATGGGAATAGGGGTGCAGAAAGAATTTAGTATGCATTAGGAAATGGTGAGGACAGGTATTGTTAAGACTGAAGCCTGGAATGAATCCTTATCCAGGTTATTATAATAGTCTCTTGTATTGAGAAATGTATTACTTGCACAGACCAACTGATATTTCTTGACGCCATTGTTTTCCTTAAATTCACCAAACTAGTTCCTCTCAGTAAGTATATGCGGCTTGTGAAAATTAATAGCAGCAACATTATTCAACAAATATCTTAAGCCCAGTCAATTGGAAATAAGGTGTTGTAGAGCTGAATTTAGATTAGATTTGGGATGTAGCAATTACATTCTGTTTAAATTCAGAATGTTTAAAAATCCTTTGTCCAGAAGAATTGATGAAAAGACTAAAACGTGAACTGACAAGCTATGCATTTCAGAACATGTTTGTACAGCTCTAAACTACAGGGGTTAGCAGCTTTAATGCAGAATAAGACCTGGTATTTTGTCGTTGTTGCAGTCATTGCAATTTGTGTTAATTCAAATTTCGATTTTATTGCGATTAATCTTGCATCCGCACTGTACTGGTTAAGGTTGCGCTATACTTTTTCTGGTGGAGCATCCTCTACTTTCTTATCATGAAGATAATTATTTTTCCAATGTTCGATGTTTAGCATTGAGACAAGCAAGTTGTACCACCAAGCCAAGTTACTGGTCAGATCTGCGACGAGGGAAGCCCGCTCACATTAATTTAATTGAAATTTAATATGGGGACTGTTAGCTTAGTTGGTGCAATTATTGTTTTTGGAGCCAACTATATTGTTCATCGGTGGGCTTAATATACAGCATGGTGCGTATTACAGATTTGTATGATTTCTCATTTCATTATGTGGGTTAATACCTGTAGATATTTTTTCTTTTTTTTACAGAAATCAAGTGGCATTTTATGAAGAAATTTTGAAAAAGTTTGAAAATTACAGTAAATTTCAGGTGTAGAGTTTAGCACACTTAGCATGTAAGAGAAAACATTTTTGAGTCCTGTTAAAGGACTAAGTAACTCTGGCGATAGCGCTGCCCCTGCAGGTCCCTTGTGAAAATACATTGTCAGAATTATTATTATTATTATTATTTTTTTTTAAATGACATCCATAAACATTTCACATTGCCAAATATTTTCCGCCCAGAGACGGCAGGGGGAGAGGACAGACACTTCAAAACCATCGGAAATACATATTTAACCATCACAGGGATTTACAAAGACGTTCAATAAGGTAAAATGTTTTACTTGGCCCTGTGGAAAACATGGTAGGAACTAAATTTATTAACCTAAAAAAATCTTAAATATTATTAACATAATTTAGTAATCTAACTAAAATTAGTAGTCTAACCTGAAAAAGCGACTTTAACCTACAAAAATTCCTGTATTTCTATTTCACTATTGACTCTTTGAGCTTATGCTCTCGGTTGCTTGTTTCCTCCCCACTTGCTGCAAATTGCATGTAGTGTGTGTGTGTGTGTGTAAATGAATGAATCTCATCGCAGTACCATATATTTAGTCTTTCACCTTATCATCACCTGCTAATAGGGGTCCACCACATCGTCACTAAACCAACATGGTGTAAGGTATCACAGCTCTACAGCAGACAGGAAGCAGCCCAGTGATGCGTGCTTATCCTAACTCGCTCTGACTCGCCCATATCTATTAAAGAGTTTACGCAAAATTCCCCCGTGTGATCTTTTCCTCCTTTAACTCCAGACTGACAGAAAATATATTCACAGTGATTTGAATTCCCTTTTTACTCCCGTTTCTTTGCATTTTATTAGCCGCAAACCACTTCCAAATTTATTTCTCAGTCAAAGTTGAACTCAGGCTGCTTAAGAAACAGGCTATTTGAAAAAGATATGAATTATGCATTTGACTTGGATCTTCATAGCAGCCGTGTTGAATTTTGAAAGATAGATGGGTGACAAAAAATTGCCCTGTGATAATGTCGTCTCACTATCAGGAAAAAATGTACAGTGTGGGGCCGCAAATGCACCCAACTTTGAAAAGTCTTACAAGAAATGATCATGGTATCTGTCATTGCAAAAAGTTATAGGATTATGCCTCATTTTCTCCCCAAGATGTTGCTTTTAAAGTTGCCTCAAGGTTAGATTTGACTTGCCTTGTTTTATGGTGTCGTAAACGTTGGTTATTGGCAATTTTAACAAGTTTATAACTTTTATGGTTGTGGACCTTTGGGATTGATGTTCTTTTTCTACTTTTTGACTTGTTTAATGTCATTTTATAAAATGAATTTGAATAAAAAGGATAATTATATCTTTGTATCCCTTTCACAATTTTGATGTTGTCGTTTGTTTACATTTTAATGGGGTTTGTTGGCTTTGGGATATAGCTAATCAAAACTTGGGAAACCATTTTTAAGGAGTCAATTCTAAACAGGAAAATAAGATACACCAAATCCAAACAAGATAAAGCTCTTTCCAAATATTCCAACTAAAGGAAGATGGGAGTTTTTTCCATGTAAAAAATCCCTGTAGTCAATTACTTTGTCATAGCATTAAAATAAATGTTCAACTACTAACACATTGTGAAGGAAAAATAATAGTGTGGATAAAGATTTCAATTTGTATTTTAAACACATTTGATTAAATCTGTCACTTACAACACCCCCTGATGACATGTTTTAATCTTGTTTGGATTGTAGCTAGTTTTCTTTGTGTTAATGATGCCTGTCAGAAAGTCAGACATGGAAAAACTAACCCATGGTTTTGAGCTCCCCATGATCGCATTACAAGCGTTATCATTAGCTTGTATAACACAATCAAAGCAACTTGTGTTTGATGAAAATCCAAGAGTCGATGCGTGTTTGTAGATAAACTAAGGCTTTAAGATCTCTGCCTTTCAGGGTGCCATGGAGCAGCACCGAAATGAGATTTTCCTTCCCTTGTTTGTTGCTGAAGGGATTTGTCACTTAGTCAGTCTTGACAGATGCAAGACATTAGTGTTCCGAAGCCTGACAAAATATGATTCTAAAACTTTCTTTCTTTGTAATAGGGCTGTACAAAAACAAAAAGTTCTATTCAATACATTTTTAGTGTTGAGATAACAATTTAGAGAAACTTCAAGTAAATTAATACAAAAAAGTAGAATCACCCAATTTAACTCTCAAACTAAACACTCCAAGATCAAAACAAAGCTACATTTTTACAAAAATGTTAGTTTTTCATTCCTTCACCCTAAAAAGTCAGACGGAGAACCTTGATCTCCTCTCAGTTTAGATGGGTGATTGACATGTGGATTAGCCAATCAGGGACACACCTATCTTTTTTCTTTTTTTTTCTTTTTAAACATAGCTGCCTACAAAGAAAAAAGAAAGGGGGAAAAAAATCCATGGTGACTGAAAAACATTGCGAATTTGGCTCCAGGCACGACGAGGGACTGTATTCTGGATCCTGGGCAAACTTTGTAGGACATGAAATTGTCATTCGATAATATATTTTTAAAAAAGGTATATTCGTTTTTGACAAAACATCCCATTCCTATCTGCATTCCAAATTTATAAACAGCTCCCGAGAGGATGCTATACGCCTGCATGTTAAAAGTAGTCTGTTGAGGAATGTCGGTCGGCTGTGAGGTTGGCAAATGAGGGGGGGTAAAAATACTAATTGCAAGCTTATTCTCACCCTGTAATTTACGGCGATGGGAAAGCCTTGGTCAGGAGGCAAGTCAGAGCCAGTTCGCTTGGTTGAGACCTCAAAGTTTTCCTCTTGCCATTTCAGAAACCACTGTCTACTCACTATAGGCACTAGGATCCAGCTCACATTGTACTCCCACATGATCGCGACTTAGTTCCTTCACGCTGAATAGACAATTTTATGTAAGCGGACATGGGCAGTGAAGTGAAAGACCTGACAAACAAGCTAGCAACTCAAAATTCCCCCCCCTGTCAAAGAGACAAAGGGGCTGGTGTCCTCTTCTGGGCATCCTAGGCGCAGGGGCTCTCTGTTTCCATAGGCATTCTGGGACAGTAACGTGGGGCGGCTCATATTTAAAGAATGACGCAAAACAGGACACATGGATTCAATTAGGGGGTTGCTTTTTGGAACTGGTGCACTGGCTCGCACTGTGGCACAGAGTTGGGTAATGTAATTTTCAGACGAGGATAAATGCAATTTTCCATGTGGACCCCAGCACGAGATTCATAATAAGGTTTCTGTTACTATGGCAGAACAAGACACAGAAAAGAATGGCTTTACTTCTGTGTGCACTGGTAGTTTAAAGGGATAGTCCGGTCTACTAATAAGGTGCTTGGGGAAGACTAAATTTACAACTGTTCTAGTTCCATTTGTATTCTTTACTATATTTGTATTGTATATTATGAGGCAATAATCCAACTTTACATTGTATTTAATTTTTTACAGCTCCAAAATATGCAGAACATCGTCATTTGTATCACCATACTTTCAAAGAGAACACTTGGATGTAGTTTACCAAAAAAAAACTAACAAAACTATAATTTAACTTGATACGGAAGCTTTAACGTGCATATTTTGACATTGAATCTGCACCCATGACTTGTGTTTTCAAACCAATCCACGGACAACACAAATCAACTATATTATGCGTCAAACTCTTTAAAAGTACAAAGTGGAATACTCCATCCTGATGAGCGTACCCAGCAGTCCTGTCACTTTTTGTGTTTCTGCCCTTCTGGATGGATAAATGATGCGCTTACAGTCAATGATAAGGGAGTGTACTGTCCCAAAGGTGTCACATGTGTCACTGGGCAAAATGTCCATTCAGTTGTTGGCCTTTGGTGACATTTTATTTTGCTGCACGGTAATCAGTGCACTGGCCTTTGTTCGAACGTATCCTGAAGAAGCGGTGTAAAAGTTTGGACCTCTATGAAATCAGAAATATGATGTGCCAAGCTACTAACATTTAAGCTTGTTGGGGAAAAGGTTATATGTCAGCCATGTAAAAGTGCAATGGGACGTCAAGGCTCTTGGCGT